>JACXGJ010000489.1:81124-122818 GCA_016801105.1 Esox niger
GGGGGGGGGGGGGAGAAGGGAAATGTTGCGAGGGCATGCTGGTGATAAAGAGGGTCTAAGTGGAACTTGCCGGGGTAGGCCGTGTTGGTCTCTAAGCCCTCCTGAGCTCCAGGAGCAGGACAGGCAGATGAATGAGAGCAGAGTTAGGGCGTGAGAGCATGGCTCAGTGGATACCGCTCTACAGAACCTCCTTACATCAGTGTCTCCTCCGCATCCAACTCAAATACATCCTCCACACACCAAAACCATGGAATAAACAGTGAGCACAGAGAGACACTGAGAGGTAGTTTTTGTTTTTACACTGAGGGGCTGACAAAGCAGAGCTCAGACAGGTCTCAGTCACTGTTTCCCCGAGCATCTTAAGTTTGAGACCAGATTTCTTTCCGCGGGTTTCACTCCACTCACATAACGCCATCGCCCTAGAATCCTTTCGTTGTTTTCTTACACCTCAAGCCCGTCTTTCCACCCTGACCGGTCGTCCAACTCTCTCTGCCTCTCGTTCTGTCCTTCCTTTTGCCCCTCCCTTATCTAGTTCCCTCCCTTCCCTCCACCCCTCGGTCCCTCAGCCCTGCCAGCCCCCCGCCTCCCCAGTGGGTCCATGTAGCTGTGTGCTACCCTCAGCCATGGTGTAGAGTTTGGCTGGAGCTGGTAGGAGCAGCTGGGCCAGGCTAGCAGGGAATGATAATGACCTCAGAAATCTGCTGTTCGCTCCACAACAATAGGGTGCTCAGTCTAGTGGAAAATTGTGTTCATCAGCTAGCTCTGCTCACTTACTAATTGACATTGCCAAATATTTTAAGAACAATTGGAATGCACAGGGAAAAAAACGAAGATCTTAATCCGAGTAGTTTTTCTTCCCCGTTCCTATTACGCTCTTCTGATAAGGAGATATAAAAAAGATAGGCAAACTTTTCACGTCATTAGCAGGCTCATGTCACACCCTGGTGTTTGTACAAAGGGCTGTTTTATGTGACCTGTCAGTCGGGTCGAGAGAGTGGGAAAGGAGGAACACTCATCTCTTTGTAATGACCGACCTCTGCCTTGGGAAGTGATGATATCCACAAATAAAAGAAAACGTATATGTTGCTCGCAAAGGAGAGAGTGAGAGAGAGACAGAGAGAGAGGGAGAGAAACAGAGAGAGATCGAGGGAATGGTATCCTGTGGCCGGTCCTCCATTTTTAATGAGACAAAGGTCAATGTATTCACTTGGTCTTTCACACGGGAGGAACCCCAATCATGTCTAAGTTAACTTGTTCAAACGAAGCACTGGCACCCCCCCCACCACAACTGCCGGCCATTTGCATTCTCCGCCTGAGAGTTCAGACTCATTTCGGAGGAATTCGGCATTGACAGAACCGGACAGCTGTCACCCACTGAACAGGGAACTGTGTGTTCCTCCCATTCACCTCCCCCATGGTGGACACCCAGAAGCAACACAGGCATGAAGGCTTTCGGGCTTTCCGAGACGCATTTCAAGCTGTAACTTTTTAAAGGTAATAACGGCCGTCGTTCGGTCAGAGCGTTGGACCTGGCCCAGGTAAATACAACAAGACGAGTCACCAAGATGGTTCCCTGTGTTGACGTGGTCGTACCACTTTACCGAGTCTCCTGTGTTCAGTTGGCAAAACCTGGGAGCAAACCGCTGTTGTACCCAGCTCTCTAAAACAACAGAGGGCAAGTCTCCTTCACTTTCACTACTACACCAATGACACTCTCAGACACCGCAAGAGATAGCATGTAGAATATTAATATTCAAACAGTCTACCTAACCACAGTAAGGCAGCCTTCTGTTATGGAAAGATAAATATTATGTTTTAATTATAAAAACATAAAACAGAAATGGGGAGAGCAACGGGGGGAAAAGGGTGTTGGTTCCAAGGAGGTTTGTTCAGGAGAAAGGTGGAAGCAATGTTTTGGCAAAAATGTGGAATTAAAGAATGGTTGGTATAAATCAGGGAGTTTACTCTCGGTCTCTATATCTCTCTCTATTTCTCACTCTATCCGTCTCTCTCTCTCTCTCTCTCTCTCTCTCTCTCTCTCTCTCTCTCTCTCTCTCTCTCTGTGTCTCTCTTTCTTTCTCACAACAGTATGTATTTTTGCTCCAGCTCTATAACCAAGTGGGGAATCTTAACGCGATCATTAAGACATAAAACAGCCTGATAAATGTTTCATAAGAACTGCCCGTTGATAACCACCCAGGAATATGGTGAGCAAGAGAAAACGACACTCGCTTCTGCTCTTTCAAATACTCTTCGGAATACAACTGGAATTTTTAAATATCTAAAAAGGCTTCGCTAATTCCCACCATGGGTAATATTTACAAATTGAGTCTAAGAGAGAGAGAGAGGCGGGGAGACAGAGCATATAAAAGGAAGAGAAATCGAATGAGCATAGAAGAGAAATAAATTGCTCTTTTATATTGTTCAACCGTGTGCAAAAAATAAGTCTGCATTTATCTAAGACATGTCAATCAGTAGAGCACCCTGACAATTAGTGCATTGAATAGAACTTTTAGACCCCAGAACTCTGACCTGGTGTACTGGAATACAGTACTCTGTAATGAATTTGCCTGGCGCACAATGACATCTATTTGACTTATGTGACAATTTTTTTTTGGATATGACATGCAAGATTGAGGCACTCATCTTCAAAAGACTGGATAAACCACATGTTCGACGAAGGCAAGTTTTTATATAACAAAAAAAAGTGTGCGAGAGAAAGAGAAAAACGGATGTCAATTTCAAAGAGAACGAAATAAGTGAAGAGAGATGGAAAGAGAGAAAAAGAAAGAGAAGGCATTGACACGATTCATCCAAAACAACCCCCCCATCCCCCTAATTAAAAGGAAAAAAACTAAGGGGGAAAAAGAAACACACAAAAAGCCGCCCTCATTTCAAAGGTTTGGCTCAACAGGGAGAGAGGAACGGTATCTTTGTGAGAAAGAGGGTACTGTAATCACTCTCTGTGATCCTCAGATACCTGTTTACTTCGCCATACTAGCTCCAGTCTTTGAAGGAACCAAACGAACCCATGGCTGGATTCCATCTGACACTAAGGTGGGGAATCACAGGGTAGCTCTACCTGGCCTTCGAACTGCCGGGCATCTAAATCCCACTTTAAATGCCATATACTGCACATCAAACTCATGCACTTCGTTGTGTATCATTCCACTTCTACATCTATTCCTGGCCAGATTCTTGGTTCATTTCTGAGCCAAGGTCGTTGTCTTTGCTTCATAGGTTGGAGAGATTACGAAGAAATGACTGAACATAACAGCAGGTGCATCAGTCCAGGTGGAATGGAATACCAGTCTTATATGGGAAATGTTTTCTGAGGAGACTAGCACTGACAGAGAGTATTGAGGTTTGATAGATACCTTTTCCACACTGACCGAGCGTTTCTGTCAATTTGGGCATGAAAGGTCCCAGTTATTTCTGCTTTAATTACACAGCAATTACAATGTAACAGTAAGTCTGCATGTGTAATTACCGCCATAGCAATTACGTAATTAGATGAATATCCACGCTTTATAACCTTAGGCATCAGTCTGCAAATCCAATTTCAATTTGTACGGAGCGAGCGTCTCGCCTCCATGTTTGAGGGCCGTAAAGACACGAGGATAGAAGGCTAATCCTCGCCATGTTAAAACGCTGTTTCTCTTCAAAATATTTAGACATGGGGGGATTCTCCCCCGCAAAAAAAGAAAAGAAGCAGTAGGTTTATAGCCAGGAGCGAAAAGGTGCTAGTGGAGGGGTGGGGAGATCCTAATCTCACTCAAGGCCTTGGGAAGAATCTCTCTCTCAACAGTCTGATGACAGCAGCATCTGAACAGAGGTGTTATCACTCTTTATGGAAGTCATTTGCTGGTTGCCATCCTTCCCAGTGTTCCAGCTTTTTCTTTCTACACGCTTCACTGTCTTGCCCTCTCTCTATCGTTCTCTCTCAGTTTCTTTCACCCTCTCTCTCTCCCCCTCTCCTCCCTCACAATCTGTCTCTTAATCTCTCGACCTCTATCGCTCCCTTTCTGCATATCTTGCTCTCTTCTCCATGCACACTGGCATCCAATGGAACCCTAATGTCTTTAAAAGACCCAGAAACAAATTTAAACTCGTCTTTTAGTTCTTCCAAATTGCTCCATCTCTCTTTTTTCTTTACTTTTTTCTTTCTCTAACTCTAGAATCTACAGCGGATGTGAACATGAGATACCCCCCCATCTTACACCGTGCTGGCATCTCTGCTTTACATACTATTACATCAGGTTTCAATGGGTTCTGTTCCGGAATTCAGGGTAAGCCCCTGTTTAAGATGTGCCCTCTACAAGGCCTGTCACTCTGAGGCTCTACGTAATGAATTCAGACAGACACAATATCAAGTATGAATCCTCTTGGTTAGCAAGCCAAGTTGAGACCAGAGATCCCTGAATCTGAGGTAATGGATTGTTTCCTCAGACAAATGAATATGGCAATAAAACAAATAAAGACAGTGTGGATTATTATTTTTTTTTTACAAAACTTTAAAAAAGTTTTTACGAAATGTGTTTGTGTCTATTACTCTGGATGTGAGAAGGAAGGTCTCTAAAGGACATCTCTGAGGCAGATCTTTATTTTTCCCTGAATGGCTTTAAACAAGTGCACCCAGAGTCAAAGAAAAAAGAGATGGTCTCGACCTTCTTTCACAGTTGAGATGTTATTGTTGATTACTGTAATTCAAGTATAACTCAAAATTGCAGTGGGAAGGTGGTTGCGAGGTAGGCGGTGTGGTAATGGTTGCCGATGTTTTCAAAACACAAATACACCGACATACGCACAAACATGCGCACACACACGCACACACGCACACGCGCACACACGCACCACACACACACACACACACACACACACACACACACACACACACACACACACACAAAGCCTAACAATAAAAGTATCATTTTTTTCCCCCGAGAAATATTAAGAGGTACAGCCAACCACATCCTGTTCACTTAAAAATACTGACACATTTATGCAACACATATACACACATAGGCAGAAACAAACACTGACACACACACACACACACACACACACACACACGCACACACACACACACACACACACACACACACACACACACAAACACACAAACACACAATTGACACCTTTTTCTACATTAGCTGCAGACACATTTTCTCACACATCTCAGTTTCTAAATTAGGTGCCCCAAAGCTCCGAATGTGATTCACTTTCAATGGTTTCAAGGAAGACTCAGTTTTGGGACTTTGTGCTGCCAACAAAGCATGCATACCACAATCATAAAACTAAATGAATAAACACATTATTTGAAATGGTACCCTTTAGTGCACCCTTCACCTGTGACCCTGTTGTGGTGGCGCTGTGGTGTAAGCACAGCATCCTGAATCACACGACAGAAAACCTGTGAACGGTGTCTGTAATGGAAAGACAGAGAGGGAACAGGGCGAAGGCTCTGTACCTGCAACAATGCCAGCCGCACCCGGAGGGGGTTCAAGGTCAACTTTAAGGCCCGTTAGAGCCAGCAGGGGGGAGCTGGCACAATGCCTTCACCCTCCTGTACTAGGGACAAACAGAGGGATTTGAGCCGGAGATCGGCCTCCATCACGGCACATGGGTGGGGGGGTCAAAGGGGGACACATGGCCGGACAACACGGATAGGGGAGGCGTGCTTACGGGAAGAGGCTTGGAGGGAGCAACATAGAAAGACGGTCTGTGTGCATGCATAGTTGAATATAAAAAAGGCGTGTATGAACAACCCGTGTGGGTTATTATACATTTGATTTGAACTGGTGAGATATGGAAGAAAAGTCTTTTTAAGATTTATATTATTCCAGGATGATGATGACGATGATGATGGGGACGTTCTTCACAGGCACACCATATGTAAATACTTCCAAAGATACACGCATGCCATGAGCTACATTTCTCTGATTCAAAGCACTTGAGAACCAGAAAAAAAAGAAATCAAACTTCCTGCATTAAAATTCAGAAGATAATTACTTCCGCAACATACCCCAGCCCTACCCTGTTGAAATGTGTTATGTTTAATAGTCTCTATAAAGAAAATGCGGTTTTATCTCACCCTCATTTTCATTAATTCCTAATTGGGGTGGGGGGGTTGTCTGTTATTATTTCTAAGATTAAAATAAACATAGCCCGTTCCATGTTGAAACCCATCACACTACATGAGAATGATAAGGACTCTACGCTTCTATGAATAAATAAACAATTTCTTCTGTACTGTTGGAATTAAGTTACTTAGAGCCTTAAGCATAAGCCACTTTTTTTCAAATGACTTAAAAGCACATTTCACTCTGCAAATGAAGTTCAATTTTTTTTGACCTGCTTTATATGTATATCTTTAATTAGTGTCTTGTTTAGCTTAAACCAACTGATTATCACATAGTCATGACCTAATTAACAGGCGCACTGCTTAGCTGTGGTGATCTACCCGGAGGAACGAGAAAGTTACCTTTAAAACTTCTCTAATCATTACGAACAGCCTCTCTTAATCCCACTAAACGTACACTTTATCTTTGCTTATTTGGCTGTGGCAGGATCTCTTTCCCTCCCATGTTTAAGGAGATGTTCTAATCACTCCTAATATGTCTGGCCCATGCTCACAGTCGGTTCCACAGAGACACCAACCAGTCTGAATGCACCACTGTCTACACAACTCTGTTTGTGTTGTAAAGTGCCAAGGCAGACGACACAATTCACAGCCCCGTCATGGGAGTGGAGCGTCTTCATAGTTTTGTGTGAGTGTGTGTTAGTGTGTAGGCATGCGTTCATGTGTGTGTGTGTGTTTAGATAGGCTTCCAGTGAAAACAGCGTGCAGAAAGCATTCTCTATAAGCAGGCTCTGGGAGTTGTTTGATGGGTATTTGAACAGAGGCGTTAAGTATCCGAGTTATGCATGGAATGCGCAGCTCGGATTTGCTTTTTTCCGCTTTGAACGGGCAGTTTTGATCGGACCCCCCGAACATGCATGCATAGACACACGCGCACACACACACACACACACACACACACACACAGACGTTCTCATGGTGAGTCCACGAGAACTCGTTAAGGTCCAGTGTAAAATAAAAGGGAAGTAAAAGCAAATGCCGTCTGTCAGAGACCTTTTGCCAGCCATCAACAAAAAAACATTTTTTGTAAGGACCTATCGTCTTCAGACACAATAATTGGCGAGACAATTGGATTGACCATTACAACAGGATTGACCATTACTGCGGATTAACGAATGTCTTAGTCTTACCAGAGGATGGGGAAGATGGGTGTGGGCTGTCATCTTGGACGCTGCCCGTCTGGGAGTGACCTCCTCCGGCTCCGCTTTCCTCCGTCACATTGGAGGACCCGGGGGTGGTGGACCTGCTGATAGACTGGGACTCTGGATCGCTGGCTGAGCCACGCCGCTCATCCAGGCCCGCGGTGTTGTGCTGTTGCTGCTGCTGCTGCTGCTGGATGGCTTCATCCACGGGCCTCCGCTCCTTGTTGTGCACCCTGGAGTGGACCACCATCTGGTGGTAGGTCCTGAAGACACGGCCACAGTCAGGACACTCCGTGGGCTTCTCTTTCAGGCTACTCAGGTGGTTGTAGTCGAGGCCAAGCCCCAGGCCGTGGCCACCGTGATGGGGCATGAAGTCCCGGTTGCCGTCGAAACCCACCCCGTCGTCTTTCAGGGGCATCATGGCTCCGCTGCCAGCCGTGGAGCCATGCAGAGCCTCACTGTGCTGCCTCTGCTTGGCGCCGTCATTGGTGCCCATCGTGTGGTAGTCATTCTTCTCTTTAGCGAAGGCCACACTGGCAGCGTTGACCATCTCCTCGTGCCGCTGCTGCTCGTGGTGCTGCTCTTTGGGCATGAAGGCACGGTCCATGGCCATGCCCCGTGCCATGATCTGCCAGGCTTGGTAGCTGTTCAGCGGGTCCATCTCTGCCACCTTGGCAGCAGCCTGGAGACGTTCCATGCAGCTGGACTTGAGCGGGGGTACCAGGTTGAGGCAACCCAGAAGAGAGCGCTTCTCCCCCTCACCAAGTCCATGACCCATCCCTGCCATGGGGCCCAGGAGCTTCCCAAGCATCTCCTTCTCCTTCATGGCAATGCCGGCTTTTGCAAGCATCTGGTGTTGCTCGCTCAGACCCTGCTTGTCCGGGGATAAGAAGCCGCCCTGCAGGCAGGAGATGTAGCGCGAGTAGAGGTTAGCGTGGGCCTCCTGCGCCATGCTGTTCATGTTATTAACCGCATTGATGTCCTCTGCCGGGGGCTTGCTCTTGATGGCCAGCTTGTTAAGATGGACCTTCATGTGGTTCTTGAGGAACCAGGGCTCCTTGAAGCGACGACCGCAGATCTGACAGATGTGTTCAAACGAGTCCTTGTGCTTGCGCATGTGACCCTTGAGGAACCAGGCTTGGCTGAACACCTGGCCGCACACCTCGCACCGGAACTCACTGGCGGTCTTCTCCGCACCTCCGGCCGCCCCCTGACCCGCAGCCGACTCGGCCGTGATATGGGCTTTCTCCACGTGGCTGATCAGGTCCTCCTCCTGCGAGGCGGCAAACTCACACAGGGTGCACTTGTAGGGCTTGTGCAGGATGCGGATGTGACGGTCCAGCTCCTCGCGTTTCTTGAACTTGCCCTTGCAGAAGGTGCAGCGGAAGCCTGCGGGTGGGTTCAGGGCCTGGTCGTCCTGGGCTATGGCCGGCTTCGGGGAGGATGACGGCTGGGAGAGGGAGTCCGGAGTGCCCAGGCTGGTGGGGGTGAGGAGGCCACAGGCGGAGCCGGGCTGTTGCTGCTGCTGCTGAGTCTGCGGGCCCAGGTGTTGCTGGTGGAGCATGGGTTGGGCTGGCTGGAGGAGGCTACCGCTGCTCCTGATCTGCTTGTCCCTCAGGATGGCCCTCTCCTCCAGCTCGTGCAGAAGACGGTTCTCCTCGCGGACGCGGCCGCGCCCCTTGCCAAGGTTCCCCAGCTTGTGGGTGCGCAGGTGGATTTTGAGGTTGCCCTTCTGCGCCGCTCGATGGTCGCAGTAGGGGCACTTGAAGGGCTTCTCGCCAGTGTGCGTGCGCATGTGCAGCGAGAGTATACTGTTGAAGCGGAAACGCTTGCCACACAACGGGCACGGATACTTCCTGTTCTTCCGGGCATCGTCCTCAATGTCGTTCATTTGGGACATTATGCCCAGGTTCTGCCCGTTGAGGAATTGCTGGAGGTCCACGCGTCCATTTAAGTTGGCCAGGGCACCTGCATCAATGTCCCGGTTGATCTGGTTCGCGAGCAGTGCCATCTGACTGCTGATCGGTTGACTGGCCAGGGCAGCGTGGGTCTTTTCATCCAATGGTGTGGCAGCTTTTTCCTCAGGGATCTGCTGTCGGCTCTGTAGGTCGGGGAAGGCGTGACCCAGCTGGGCTGTCAGCTGGTGGAGCTTCTGACTGATGGGATATCGGCCATTTAGTACTGCGTTGCTCAGACGGTCTCTGTCAGAGTCTGAGACTGCTGAAGACACACCAAGGCACAAACTCGAGTCCTCCATCCTGAAAGAGAGAAGGATGTCACAATGGTCAATTAAACTAAAAAAGCTATTACACTTTACATTGTATTAATTTAGCAGATGGTCTTATCCAGAGCAGCTCAAAGTCAGTACATACGTTTTAGGAGCTGTGGAACAACCACACGTTGAAAACGAAAGGTATTCCACTACAATTACTTGTTGGATCAGAAATACCCATGATCTAGACAGGGGGTGACAATGTGAGATGGACATATTTCGATTTCCAGTACACTTGTAGCTGAAAGACTGTCACTCCTGAAAGTTTTCAAACTGAAACATCATTTTGGATGCAATAATTACACAGTAAGCACGACGGGCGCCACATAATTAAGCTACTTGGGCCTATCCTATCAGAATTCCTCCAATTACACGCCTTAATGAAACGGAGCAATGCCATTGTCATGAAGCTGCCGCAATGCTACAATTATGATATTAACAATAGCACTTAAAACCAAGGGGTTACTTCAGTAAACACACGCTCTTATCTCCCTACTGCGACACATGTCTTGGTGTAATTCTCCATTAAAGAACCACATTACATTTGATGTGAATCACTTTGCTCTTGCCTTATTTTTTTGCCTCCTCTCATGGCTCGCAAGGAGGGGAAAACAACAGTTGGCGTTATTGAATGGGTTCCCAATGATTCCAAGGCCTCGCAGCCATTAAGAGCGGTTACAGACGCCCAGAGCACACACCACCGAACTGAAAGGAACACAAAAGCAGAGCCTGTTTTGTCTCCCTGCTCGGCAGCCGTTTGTGACACTATACCCATATCTTAAGAAGGATAATGGCTGGCTCTTCCCTCACAACAGGCAGGGTCAAGCTTCAGAAACAATAAAGTGAGTTCTGCATCGGTCAACAAAGTATTGCATAATATCTCATTAAGCTGATTAGTATGCTGCCTAGTAACAGTGGCAGCGTGTTATAACCCATGATTATAATCATAAAAAACCCTTTCAGGGATAGGCAACTAAGTACTAGCATTCGGTCAGTTCACTTCAAGGGGAGTGAGACCAGCTAACGTCCAGACTCCTGCGGCTTTACAGACAACTCAAAACCTGAACACACACTGACAAAAACTGTTGTACACATACACACCCAGACAGACATACAGTGCATCCACACATACACACACTCAAGGACAACACGATCAGCGCCTTTAAGATCTTCCTCTCTCTTTCTCTCCATCACTCCTCTCTCATACATTATTTCTTTCTAACCCTTTCCCTCTCTCCCTCTCTCTCCCTCTCTCTCTCATGCTAATATCGACTCTCCCTAACTGACAAGGCAAGACACAACAGGGTAAATGAATAGCATAAGTTATTGGCCATAACTTCTAATCAAATGGTAACACAAATGACACAGAGGATGTGGGAGTGAGGCAAACTGCCGTCATACCCTGGCGGACTTTATTTGGGCCCGTCTGTTCTTAAGGCATCCGTTTGTCTCACATGGTCGGTAGTTCTAGACACTTATCTGTGAAATGTGGTATGTGGGCAGCTTCTGAATACTATGACTTCTCCAGAACTCGACTGCAACCATTGATTAGCTTTAAAGCAGAAGGCAATCAAATGGATCTTTGAGCGGAAATAATGGCATTAGTATGTATGTAATGACAAGGCCATGTACGTAGAGCCCGCTTGCAGTGACCAGGTCAGGCTCGACTGGGTCAGGTTTATGTCACTCGAACGCAAACGCCGTGTCTCACGCAATCAAAAAGAGCATGGAGAAAATGTAACTGCAAAACTGCGATTTCCCATTGATATAAACATTTTTTTGTTTGACAGCGTGGGGAGAATGCAAAGGTAGAGGAAACCAGTTTCTCGATAACTGTCTCGTCCTGATCTCTTAGAAAGGAGTGTCCTTTGTTAGACTAAATTAAGTGACTCTTAAATGTGCCTACCACAATCCCTTGCAAACTCTGCCAATATCAGATGAGACCCTTTTTGAAAGTGCCTTGCATGCACATTGCCTTTTGCCATATAAATCTGTGATTTAAACAAGACTGATGAGCTGTTGCTCATTTATAGAGATAGCAGCTTGCCCTTTTCTTCAATTTGATTTCTGGCTTTATCTTTAACATATAACAAAGGCAGATAGACAATGGCTTCATGTGAAATGAACTGACGAATCCAGTTTGTTTTTATAACGTATCCTTGCTGACGAGCGTATGCAAATGAACTGCATTAATATGCTTCCCTTGCACCCAATTCATTTTATATTTTTTTTCCTGATTAAAAAGGACATTTCTTATGTGACACCCCCACCCTATCAACACATGCAAGCACAGACACACATAAACACACATAAACACACATAAACACACATAAGCACACATAAGCACACACACACATTCATAGCTTTTGACAATAATTCAATATCAGAGTTTCCTCTGCAACAACCCACAAAGGTGGAGGTACTCTTAGAACACAATGAGATCATGACAGTCTCATTTCTTTTACAAATCAACTGGATTTTCTTTTTCTTTAACCGATGTCTTCGGGGTGGTTAGAGTTACGAGACCGAGCTTTAAAGATCACAGGGCCAAAAGTTGCAACTTCTTACCGTCACCGCCGACAGCACAAGCAGCTCCCACACCCGTCACCTGTGAAACCATACGCTTGACCCTGACATCAACGCCGTCCGACAAGCCGGCACTCACAGAGAACCACGGGCACACACACACACACACGCACGCAGACACACATCAGCAGTGTCTGATCCTGCTCTAAACTGGAACCTGTCTAGCTCTTGTCTGGTGTCTCTGACAATGTTCTTTCATTAACGATAAGACTCATACGACACCAGTGAAGCCACCAGGACTTCCTTTTGCACTTTTCTCTGAAAAGGTGCTCTTCATTTCAGTTTGTGGTTAATATTCTCCGTTTTGAACTAAGTGGCACACAACCTGATTTCTGCATCTCTTTTTTTCTTTGCAAATCGCTCTGCAATGCACAGTCTGATTACAGTCGGTGTCTTAAACACAATGGAAGTGCATTTCCATCAGACAATATTTATGCACAGTGTGTTTCATTATCTATGCATCATGCATCAGAAATGCATGAGGGCATGTGTGCTCTTATCCTAGAGATTGTACTTAAAGCTGAAGTAAATATACATCTCTTTTATATTTGTGTTTTGTATATTGAGTAACACATAGATGAGCATAGTCGAAAGCAAAAAGCATTTAAATAAAGCATGCTTGAACAAGCTACTGGTGAGATTTATATTTTCTTAAAAAACAGGAAGTATTTCCTGCAGTGATATTGATGGTAAATGTATCAACTGGGTCAAATAAATGCAGGCCAAAGAAAACTTTTTTGACATTTAAGATGAGGAGAAAGGACGAATCGAAAAGCCATTAGTACGGCTTTACTTTGTTATTTTGGCATGTATTGACAAGAATCCATTGACTAATTACAATGCCTCATTACATTATAATGAAGGTCATTGCTTTTAATAAATCAATCATTATTCTCGTAGCAAAACTCCATCATATTTTCACCAAATCATTAATGAATACAGAGGGGGAAACAATCTGATGGAAATGTGAGTGTTCACCATATGTTACACATAAATACTCAATATTTAAAAAATATCAAAGGAAAGCAGATACCGTGCACAGAAGCACAGTAAAAGAAATAGTGGATAATTTTAAGCACAGCAGTAAATAAAAGCTAATATGATTTTTCCCTATGCATGTTCGGTCTATTGCAGGTTCGGTCCATAGCAGGTGGTCTTCAGAACGATTCTAATTAATCCAGTAGAACCTGTTGTTTCTCTTCCTCGCCATGCTCATTGACTGAACCGGATTATTTCATGTTGTAATGAGGCGAACACGGAACGTTTCCCAGCATAACGACTGAAATCAATGAAGCAAACCTAGTCTGTTTCTTCCAACTTCAAACCTAGAGCCCCTCTCAACAAACACGCTGCTCAGTAGGAGCTGAACAAGCAATAGTTTACCTTCATGACAAAGTATGAACAAAACAAATGTCCCAAAACAACAACTATAGATGGGATCCTGAACACTGTAAGAGTGAGAAATATGAATGGCCCCGACTGGGACTTTCCTATCTCCTCTCTGTCCCAGACAATGTGTCATTCAGGTCTGTTATGAAGGGCTTGTCAACAGGTAGTTCAGCTTTCAGCTCATCTCTAGCAGATCACTACGAGGCCCCCGTAGAGGAAAAAAAGACAGAATGAAAAGAGAGAAAGAAAAACGTCTGTCTCTTTATCCCTGTGTCTGACGGGCTTTTGGGATGCCAAGGAGGAAGATCAATGGGGTACAAGTGAATTCCCACAGTTCACTATCCTGGTCAGAGGCATCATCATCCAGATCATCATCCAGATCATCATCCGGAGCTGGGGCGAAAGCTCAAAGCTTTCCTTTATGCTAGCCATTCCTGGTATTATTCTGATGGCCAGCAGATGTGTGTGTCTGTTTGTGTGTGTATGTTTCTTTCCCATGAATACATATCACAATAGCGGTCGCAGCCATGTCAAAATACCCCTGCCACAAGATTCCACTGGTCACAATGAGCGGGGGACTAATTGTCTTTAACATTTTCGAAGCAGACAGTATCGCACGGCGACGGGAGGTGCGCGGGGAAGACGAGACGGTGATGAAAAGAGAACGCTTTCACGTAACTGAGTAGAATCTACAACGTCTAAACAGTTGTCTGTTATTAGCGACGCCCCCCCCACCCCCCAATGACACAAACCACCATCTGAAAACAGGACCGGGTCCTTACGCCAGGCTACGATGGACCCGGTCAAATCGGTGATCACGCATGGTTACTCGGCGGCAGAGAAAGGCCACGGAACAATGGCCGCAGTGTGGCTGTCCGTATAGGGTCGGTCCTAGCTTACATCACTCCCCTGCCCTGCCTGCCTGCCTGCCTCTGAATACTATGTACTGGAAAATGAATACAATGACACATTGCTACTAGGGCATCGCCGACTGACACAGTTTCTTAAAGGCAGAGAGAGAGATAGTGTGTGTGTGTGTGTTTGTCAGTGTAGAGTGGGAATGCAGAAAGGTACACTAGCAGTTGTTAGTGACTCAGCCATCACGACACTCTCCAAAACATTAGAATGGCTTTAATATTGGCAAAATAAAGCCATATCTGCCCAGAGCCAGTCGGCTAAGTCAACCAGCACGGGCCTTCTCCCCTCTCATGTTCAGTTAGAACACATGCATCTCTTTCTTTTCTTTTTTTCCCCTTTTATACCTCTAAATGTCATTATCACCTGAAATAAGTGAATATCAGAAATAATTGCTGTTTTCTCCTCTACATGCTGGTTCTGTTCTTAGGAAGTTTAGCATAATGGCTGAACAGGGGCTGTTGTTGTGACAGGTGCGGAAATCCAACTGGTAGGCGACGGAGACAAGGTTCAATTTCGTTTGTGAATCCTTTAATTGCAGAGTAGCTAATTAAAAAAGATCCTCTGCACCCCTGACTATTCACCAGCGCTTGTGCACATACATGGGAGAGTAAACCGTGCATCCAGGCCAAGCAATGCATCATATGTAAGGGAAGAGGAGAAATGGAGTGAGGTTAGGAGCAACTTCAACATTCTTACCCTCACAACTGGAGTTTGGAGTTTTCACAAAACAAATGTATGGTTAATTAGAGACACTCATTATGGAAAGCAAGTTGAGTAATTATTTTACATCATGCCGCCGTTAATTGAATGCTTCTTCAATGTCTTCTGAAACTCTATCTCTCCATTTTCCTCGGCGAGAAAGATAAGAGAAGACTATAAACAGGTAGAGCAGCCATATGCTTTTGAATGAAAAAGCAGTTCTGTCGAGGCAAATGGGCTTTTTAAATATTGAAACACTGCACGTCATTTTAATACGACAATGTTCAATCTCTTTTACTCCATCACTTTGATAAAGTCTCTGGAGCTAATCTGGAGAGACTTCACGTGAAGGAAACTTTCA
This sequence comes from Esox niger, assembly GCA_016801105.1. NCBI lineage: Eukaryota > Metazoa > Chordata > Actinopteri > Esociformes > Esocidae > Esox > Esox niger. The sequence goes on from JACXGJ010000489.1 coordinate 96,634, forward strand.
ATTCTCTGAGGCACGCTGTCAAGGCACGCTGTTATGCAACTGTACTTGGTATGTCCATGGAGCCGTTTTTTAAAAGCAGCACACATCCTGTTTAAGAAAGCAACTAATCTTATCAAAGCCATCAGGAAGTGACTTGACTGGAAATGCTCTCGATTCTTCGCATGCGTTACAATATCTTTATTTTATTTTCACCACTATTGTTTGCAGCTGTGAGTGGCTTGGAGAATAAATCCTAACTCTATCTCCCTCTCGTGTGACCCAAAGTCGGATATAACGGCCCTAATGTGGCACTTATGAAGAAGAGGAAGAGAGAGGGAGATTGAGAGAGCAGGGCACATTATCTGCATTAAGAGTAAAGTGTATTTATTATGGACTAATTGTAGCAGAGGAAGTGTGTTCGGAGGGTGTGCTCTAGGAAAGGAGGGTGGGGGGGGCCTTTGGGACACCAGGCAACATGTTTATTTATCTCACTTTATCTGTAGGAGTGGGGCAACTTCTCTTTGGATCAGAGAAACAGGAGAGGGAGGGCAGGAGGGAGGGAGAGTCAGAAGGAGAGAGGGAAGACATGAGTGATTGGAACCATTTTGCGGGCCAGCCAGAAGTGTTTGCCTACATGCCAACGCTTCACTGAGACAAGACTCTGATTAGAGGAGTAAGGCGAAGTTGGTGAAACCTCAAAGGAGCACTTAAAAACAGGCATCTCTCTGAACTCGACTACAAAAACGTCGCATCATCCTGTTCTGCTCTGTGAAACGCCCCGTACCCAAAAGAGCAGCTGTCTTTTTGGTGGGGTTGCAGAAGATAATCTTTATTTAACCGCAAAGCAAATTCAGAGGACACATTAAAACAGTCAAACATCAGGCAGAGGACGTTGCAAGTCGCATCGCCTGTTTCATGTTACCTTCCACTGAGGTAAATGAGAGATGGGCATGTTAAAGGGCCAGCTTGGCTCATCCCTGGATTCCCTGTCTCTCCACACTCCTTTCACCAGCAGCTCTGACCTTGAACATGATCACTGATTCGTCCTCTCACACAACCGGTGGCTACAATTCAGTTCAGTGAGAGACCGAGTGCGTGTGGTGTGTTTATGTGTGGGCGTGGGTGTTTTCGCCCGGGTGGGTGTGTTCATAAAGGCACGGACGCTTAATGAAAGATGACCTCTGCGTGAAGTGCATTCAACGGGTCCCTCTCCGGAGAAGGGCTGTTTTGAAAAAGCAAGATTAGGCCTCTTGTTTAATGGTGCCTGTGCAGCGTCTCTGGCCATAGACGATGTCCCTCACACATTTTCCGCTTTCTTTTTTCCCTGAACCCTCATCGTCACAAACCGACACCACCGTGGCGCTAATATGTTGTTTATGTTACCATGGCTGCTGATTGTAAATATTCTCTTCAAGATGCATCTCCGCTGGAGCAATTAATCACGGGTCGTAACCTCCCTGTTCTATCCTGATGTTGGCAACGACAAAGCAACGATGAAACCCAAGTGCACGCCGTTCTTTTAGAACACACCCGAAACGGAATCCTCTGACGGACAAATCCGACGTCGCCAACCATTTTAATGGGTATCGGTGGTTTTTCGGGGTAAAAGAATTCGTTGGATGTTTCGTGTATTTTTACCTGTAAGTGAGGACGACAGTCGGCCTAGCGCTGATAAGCATCAGCAGAACACGTGAAGCCCCCTGGCCCAGCCCTGCCCCCGCCCCCCCGGCTTTCCCCTATCACAGGGTATCAATTCGGCCATGTCTTCCAGCTGTGTTCTCCGGGCGCGGGCAGCCGACAGCGGAGCTCTTGACGGGGCTCCGCCGCCTCGGTGTCCCCGGGAACCAGCGCCCACCCCCCCATCACCCGCCGTCTCCCTTCTGCCCTGTATGGGGTCCAGTAGGTCTACCCTGCCAACATCGCTCCCTCTCGGTGAAGAGGCCCTCCGCCATCTCAGGGCCCAGGCTCTTTTATCTGCTCCACCCCCTGCGTACCTCCCTCCAAGCCTCTCGCTCTCCATCCCACCCTCCCTTCCTCTCCATATTTTCTCTCCTGCATCTGATTAAGTTAACAATGTGCCGTTATTTGCATGCTGATTTTTGCGGGTCCCTCTCCTCGATTCTCTCAAACACAGGGGCTGAATCACAGTAATGTGATAGCACAGGAGCCAGCCAACGCAATCTCCTGCAAAACCAGGTGTGTGCAATCCACTTTCCTCTTAATTCCTGCCCATCATAATTTTTTATTGATGTTTTTTTTGTTTTTTTTCCATCCCTGTAGTGTTTATAAGGTTGTATTATAATCAAATCTGGAGCAAGAAAGCCTGTCTATTTTTATTAATTATAGACCAGCGAGGATGTGAATGTATTCTGAAAGCATCTTCAAAATAGGTCGGCATGCAGTTTTCTATTCTTATCACATTTAAATGTCAACATGGTGCAAAGCCCTACAAATTAGTTCAGGCAGACTTCCACCCCCATTTAACATTTAAAGCTCCGTTCTGTAAGCTCAAAGTGTGATTTAAATCAGTTTACACACATAAGGAGATAGTGGTTTGTCTTTCAAACTTCTCATTTCAATACAGATATAACTGCCACCCTTTGCCTGAAAATATCCCAGTTAGGGGAAAAGGGGTAAAAAGATATAAAGCAACAGAAACAATGCATTAGCCTTCATGAATAATAGATCCTCCGTCAGTCTGTGCGAGATCTAGGTTTTTAGCGTCTCAGCACAAATCCTCAGCTGAGAAGAATACATCAAAATGGGGGGACATTTCCTGAACATTTATCCAAAGACATTGCTAGTAAATAACAATAATATAAAACCCATCTGTTAATATGGGAGCAGGACAAAGTCCCTCCAGACAACAGACCATGCAATGGAGATGTGTCGTTCGGAATATCCGCTGTGGAGGATACCAAACAATATTTTGTCACCTATTACATTCCACATCTATTCAACCAACCTCCAGAAGGCGGCACTACAAAATTATCCACAACAAAATGACCCGATTCTTCTCTGGGAAAAAAAATCCCAAAATCGAATAAGAACTGCTGGATCGTGCGAGGGATATGAAAATACTATGGAATAGTGTCTACTTCCACGGAGGTCAGATTGCCCGACACGGGCTAAATGTTTGTTCAAATTTGGACCCTAGAGAGACTTCTTACTGAAAAGAGACTGGCCCTCCTTAGCCCAGTCAGCCCGGAAAGGGCCTCACTTGATGGGCTAAGAGCCTGAGACGTGGACCATGTTCTTTATTAGAACTCTGGCACGCTGGGACTAACTAGAAGGGCAGCCACCAAAATCACTTGAGATAGAAACAACAAACCGAGGTCCAATCTGAATTTCTGGAATAAAATGACAAAAACCCTTAACTCAGTTACCCCAAAACCTGTCATTTATTACACGGCTGTCCCCCATGTGATATTTCCATTTCCACCCACCACTCAGATACTATTGTTGAGGCCAAGCCAGCACTGGAGGCAAGACAGGACCCAGACTTCTGGACTGTTCAGATACTGTTTCTTCAGTGTCGTCACACAGCCCTTTAAGAGGCCTAATGGATTCTCTCTCCGCCTTTCTCCCCCTTCTTCATACAGGTCAAAGCGAAATGTTTTACGGGTGTGCCTGATATGAGCGAGCTGAAATGTCAAAGCATTATATGTCCTTTTTTTATGCACAGAGCGACCCCTGAGGGGTACGATAGACTGTGGTGTAAAGTGAGTTTGAGGCCAGTGAAAGACCGAGATGAAGATGAATACGTGTCATTAGCGCACAAACAGAGCCCTATGGCTCACGCTCAGTGTAACTGGCAGGCGATGAAGCTTCCCCAAAGTTAAAACACATTTGGTTCGCAGAGGAATTACCTAAGTGAACTTTCCGTGGCATCCATTCGAAAACGGGTTCAGTTTGCATGTCCGCGAGAGTGAGCGTGTCAGTGACAGCCAGAGTGAGGAACCAAGAGCACAGCTCACTTTGTAGACAACTGTCTGAATGTATACGTTTGTGCTGCTTGTTAGTTCAGACTTGTATAGTTTACAGGATAGTCAAACCACTGTGCGCACAGTTCACACTCTGTCTACAGTATCTGTCCTCTGTCTCTATCTACAGTCTCTGTTTACAGTCTCTGTCTATAATATCTGTCTATAGGATCTGTCTATAGAATCTGTCTACCGTATCTGTCTACCGTATCTGTCTACCGCATCTGCACTCTGTCTCTGTCTACAGTCTCTGTTTACAGTATCTGTCTACAGTATCTGTCTACAGTCTCTGTCTTACAGTCTCTCTCTACAGTCTCTGTCTACAGTCTTTGTCTACAGTATCTGTCTATAGTATATGTCTAACGTATCTGTCTATAGTATATGTCTATCTTTGCTTTGTGGTAGTTCAGAAATGTTTAGTTTACAGGATAGTCAACTCATTGTGCTCACAGATCCCTCTGTTTATAGTATCTGTCTACAGTATCCGTCTACAGTATCTCTCTATAGTGGCTACAGTCTCAGGCAACAAAACATAAAGCAGTAGGATCTATTCGGTTCTCAGTGCGTTAACTGCTCCCCATCCGCGTGATAGCCAAACTCTCTGAGCCAAACGCGCAGCGTTGTTCTACGACTGCCTGGCGACTTCAAATATTCATCAAACAGAGACAAAAGAGCGCCTCTCCTATCCCGCGGTAGTAATTTACCAATTATTTTGAGTACCTGCTGACAGGTACGTGTCACAGTCTGCTACACTCCCCCCGTCCCGCTCCTACCCGAAGCCCTGCCTTCCTCCTGCTGTGGAGAGCGCTGCGGCGCTTCAGGCGTGCGGAGAGACGAGACGAGAAAGAGGAGGGGAGTTTGACGGCGGCTCCGATGCTTTGATTTGGCAAACGGTTACGAGCGACGGAGCGTCAAAACTTGACGTGTTCCGAAACGCACAGCCCCAGTCACTCTCAGGGCGGTCTGACGACTTCCTAGAGGAGTGGAGGAAGACAGGGCCTCTCTCCGAAACTCCGCCAGCCAACGAACAAACACGACTAGTACAAAACGCACAGTTATGGCTCATTAAAGGGAGCAGATGAGTGCTGAAACCAAGCAGCCTTCACTAGGCTGTCTCCGATGTTCTTTATGACGAGGAGCGCGGAGGCAACACCGCTAGAACCGACTGTTTCTGTTTCAAACTGCCGCACAAGTCCCTGTGACGGCTCTCTATGACTGCCTGCTTTACGTCCGCATTTGTTCCGGTGACAAATGTAACAGCGATGAGAGGCGTTCGCAGAGGCTTTGTAGTTCGGCCCCCAGTAAAACAGACCATTGCCTTTCCTTTGGCAGATGACCCGAGAGCTGAGGGGCACGTGAATTCAATTCAATGCTTGCGTGATAAGATGCGCTCCCAAGGCATTATGGGAGTTCTGAGGACCTGCAAGTCTACGCGGGGCCATCAATCGGCGTTGAAGTTCAGGCCACCGCGGACCCAGCGGCCGGGCGGGCCACTGGAGACGGACGGGAGGAGAGCGTCTTCCTCTCATGACGTGCCCTGAATAAATGAACACCTCTCCAGTCTCCAGTGTCGGACGCGTCGAGGAGGCACTTGGAAAAACCGCCACCGCTCACTCATTGAAGGAACGTAAAGTGCTTCTCCTCTGCCTTTTGCTGAGGGGTAAAACAGACGCAATAGAACGGACCCGGAGAGTTTACAGTAAGAGAAGACAAGAGGGACCCAAATGAAGTTAACCATAATTGCGGGCCAAAAATTGTGTTTTTAGGATCAATACGCCGTATCAAATGATGCAAAGTAGATACAATTCAATTGCAGAGTACAGTTTGAGGCCGCGCATATCCAGACTTCCTGTTGGATTAGATGGGACAGAAACTACCTCAACATGTAATAAAGCACAGCCCAGTGGATGCGTTCTGTTATGATGTAGGATGGCGTGATACATTCTGAACAGGTTGTAGGTGAAATTCCGGACCGTTTCAGGATCGGACGCCTCAGTCTTGCTGGGTTCCCTCGTCAATCAGAGATAGATAGACGACTTCCCCGCGCCTTGTTTGGTGCTTTCTCGCGCTCATTGTGGCTAGAGCCACACTGTGAAACTAATCCCATACATCGTCATTGACCCGGGCCCATCCCGCTACGATCATATCTGCCACACAATCCAGTTATAATTAAAAAAGCCCTCCACCATGTCTAAACCTGTCTCTGCCACAGCAGTGTATGTGGCATTGAGTCTGCACAGTGACAAGGATCCTTAAGAGGCTTAAGTGTATGTACAGTGTGACTGTGTGTGTGTGTTTTCAGTTGAGACCCTCTTATAAATAGCTAACAGAAGATTGTGATTGGTTGAAATGATGCTCAGGAAGGAATTAACCACCTTTCCTCATCTTTAATTACAATGAAGTCCACCTCTGTAGCTCCGACCTATAAATACACAGTCTCTCCCAAGCGGGCTGGTAGTCCACACACAGAGAAGAACCTCCGCAAATCAAAATAATACCATACCAAAACGTGGAACATAACAAAAGAAATTGGGACAAGCCAAATGTCCTCTGTATTTCGGGATCCCACTAATTCATTTGGTTAATATAAAAAAAAATGTATGTTAAAAAAAATAATGAAAAAAATGAATTTGAAGAGAGAGAAAGAACGCCCAGGGGAAGATGTGATGGATCCAGGTCTTAGGGGTGTTTCAATGAGTAAAATAAGGTTGAACCTCAATAGGATCAACATTCAGGGCAAAACTTCAATAAGAGAAGAAATCTGACAGAGAAAATGATCTGTAATTAGGACAAACAGCACTAAAAGCAAGTTCAAAGATAATTGTTTTCGGCGGCTTGAGTGAATGACTGTGTGGAGACCCAGGGCGGATAGTTTCTGTGGTGGAAAAGAGAGAGAGACAAAGTGAGAGACTTAAAAAGAGAGACTTAGAGACACAGAGGGCATGTCCAAAGTGTGCTGGGGGTTAAGGGAAAGTCGCCAAAGGTGAAATTGTCCATTGGTATATGGGGAAAAGAGAAAATGAACAAAGACACCCTGCTGAACCAGCACCGATCCATCATAAGAACGAGCCCTAAAAAACAACAAGTGTCCCCTACACACTTATCCCCTCAGACATCCCTCCACAAAGGACTCCATTGTTGTTGTGCTTCACAACACACTGGGCTTTGATGGATTCTGCCCGCTAAAGAAAATGGCCCAAATGAAAGGCAGGGTGTATGGAAAAAAAACCTGCTTAAACAAAGATATGAATTAATTTAAAAGAAGGTGGTGAGATGGCCCAGGACCCGGGACTGGAATTACCCTGACTAGAGCCTTAGGCCCGAGCACAAGGCCAAAGCCTTCTCAGAAAACACTATAGAAGCAGTTTTATCATTAGTGAAATTGGAAAATCCATTTTTCAATACTACTTATTTTTACCCAACTACTTCAAGAGGTTAGTGGTAACCACTCAGAAACCAGCCATGACATCCTACGAGAACTGCTATGTTGTTAGTTTCATTTTTATTTCTTCTCACTTGTCCAGCCAATTCTTAACAAACCAAACACATTTTACAGTAAACGTCCACAGAAAAAAGAGCAACTCATACAAGCACCTAGCACCGTAAATCAAGGGGCCAAAGATCCATATTTTTCTTGGCTACATGGGGAAGTCACTCTTGGCATGTCTCAAAACATAACATAATTGTGTTTTAGGGGACTGAGACAGGGACTAAAAATACACACAATAGCACAGAGATGAGCAAAAACAAAAAAATAGAAAGGAAGCATTTGTCCTTCAGCAAAGTGTTTTTCTCTACTTTCCCACAGCATGCCAATAGCTGTGGAATAAACGGATATGTGAATTAAACCCCATTGTTTTAAAGATCGGCTGCTATATTTAGTAGTCTTTCGCTTCATGCGATAGAATTTTCCAAATGTTTTGTATTTCTGTACTCGGACTGCATATCTCACATTGTGTGAGCAAGTGTGGGTCTGTGCGTGTTTAAAAAAAAACATTACAAAAAATAAATAGTAGTTCAGCCATGCGATTTTTGCAATTAGAAAAGACACAAAAATAATTATTCTGCAGCACACTCAGACGACATATCCTGAATCGACGATGCACGGATCACGTGTTTAATAAAAAAGGTTAATCAGTTGTTAATCAGAGGATTAATAACTTGTTATTTTCTTTACAAAACCATTAATATTATGCCATAAATATTTAATGTTGATGGGTCATTTTTTGGGGGAGTTGGGGGCTCAGGCTGAGGTGAGGAATATACAGGCTAATCTGCATTAATCATGCTTTGGTGAAGACAAATACATTCATTCATGTTTAATACAACCTTGGAGAAAACAATACTCTTTACATTATTTAAAAAGTTATTAATAAAGTATTTATCAACAATGCCACAAAAGGACAGAGATTAGGGCCTGGAAATTGGAGAGAGAGCGATCTCAAGTCAAGATGCTGGGGGCAAAAGTTCATTAACATTTAAGATAGGGCATGGACTGTTTTGGGGGGGGGGCTTGAAGGGTGATTGCACATTGTAGTGTTTTTGTCGGTAGGGGTGCGGGGGCATCGTCTGTTTAGTAGAGGGTCGGGGGGTTTAAACAGAGATTGTCTGTCCCCTTCTTAACAAATTACCCTGCCGGTTTGCTAATCAAAGCAAAACAAATATTGCTTTTGGTTCGCTCCATTTGTGGAATGAACATAGGACGTTCCCAAAATACTCATTCCCAGCTCAAATGTAATTAATTTGTGCCTTTAGTGAAAACATGCAGTGGTACTCCAATTAGTTCTGTTTTTGTCATTGGGAGAAAAAAAAATGGAACCGGGCATGCCCAAGGCACCTTCATGTCCCGGAATGATACAATGCCTTGGCGGTAGGAAGTGGGTGTGTTTTGGAGACAGCGCCTGGGTACGTCGGGGTGATATGGGCATACAGGGTTTATGAGTTGATGAAGAGTTAGGGAGAACCGCTTTGTGAGGTGCAAACACAGTCAATGGGTTTGTAGGATGTGTGTTTCAGACAGCGACGGTTGATGGTCTTTTCAACTTCTTCGCTTCTTCAACATCCTTTTCATCTTCCTGTTTTCCTTTCTCCTTTCTTCTTCACTTTCTTCTTTTCTCTTCATCCTCCTCTTCTGCTTATTTAATTCTCTGGAAACTACTTCGAAATCTTCTTCTCTGTTCATTAATATACACCATGTGTATCTAACCAAGATCTACATAGTTTGTCTGTTATATATATGTATTTACATATATGTATGTACATATATGTATATACATATAAATATACAAATGAAAACTTTTGAGTGAGGAACAGAAGCATTCAATTTGCAGTGGTCTCTTCATTTTAACCTGTCTGTTCATCACCAAATACTTTCCTTTTGCTCCCTTTTTGTCCGAAGCTGTATATATATATATATAAGGCACTCTGAAGACTGGAAGTAGCCAACTATTGAATTGAGAAACAAAGTAATTGCTTATTTTCATTTAACTTTAAATTGTGTTGTTTTTTATATTGAGGGACTGCATGGATTGCCTTGCAAAATGTCATCCATCTACCTGTCGATGAATCTATGGTTTCATTTAGCGATTAGTCTACCTGATATACATTTTACCCATGTCCATACACCTTTATTGGCAATCAATGAAAAGCGAAGAATGTGGTAACCAAGTAGCTCGCAGCCCTAAGGACATTTGTCCTCAAAATCGGAAATGTGTCAATGGCCACATGAAATCCTGTCCCTGGACTACATCCAAAGAGAACTGATGAATGCTGACCAAAAACGTGAACACGCAGTGAACGGTAGAATGGGTGTCTACGGCAAGCCGGGTACCTGTCTCTGGCACGTGTGCCTATTTCACCCCTAATATCCTGCTCTACCCTCATCTCCATAAACAGAGTAGTGGAGACGGAAAGGAAGAGGGTCGAGCGCCGTAGAGACTGGGTACAGAAAAAAGAGAGGGAGATCCATTTTGTGTTCGGTTAAACACTGATTTCATCATCTGGGTAAAACACATAACTTAAAACCGAAATCAAATATTAAAAATGACAGGCCTTATAAGTGTGGTGAGTGAGACGGGGTCACGGAGGGAGGGAGACGCGGGCGGCTTGTCAGCCACTATCTGTCAGAGTGAATTAGAAACAATCAGAGGCGAGTGAAAGGGAAGGTGATTGTTATTAAGCAGCCGGGCTGTGAGCAAGCTCCCCAGATGTGGCCATGCATATAAAAGAACAGGAAGCCAGCAGTTTAATTCAGGAAGCGCCGGCGTACACGGCCGCACAAAGGAGGAATGAGGGGAGGGGGCCCTTTGTCGCTAATAAGCTGGAAGTTACTTTGATAACAGTCAGGGTTAGACGCCGGGAATAAAAGCACTTTTCTTTCTCTCTTTTTTTTACACACACCACCCCTCGCCAGTCAGTCAATATCTAGGAAATATAATGGAAGTGGAGAAATCAGGGGTGAAATGTAGATAAGTCGACCTTAACGCGCGAAGGGGAAGAGACGGCTGCGCCCATATATCAATTACCCCAGCTATCATAGGAGGATGATGGCGGGAGTGAGTTCTGGGCTCCAGGGGCCCCCAGGCCCGGGCCCCTCTGTCATCTGACAGTCCCTCTCTCTCTCTCCCTCGTGTCGGTCGGGGAGGAGGACGGACGTGCCCGCTTTTGACTCCGGCACCAGACCTGCTATCTGTCAAGGGCTCTTAGCGATCCTCTGAGACCCGAAATCATGCCTAAAGATTGTTGTCACGGACAACGAAAGGGGCGCGGGGGCGCGGGGGGTTGGGGTGGGGGTTTGCGCGGTAGATATGTACAATATGTTTTCAAAGGGAGCGGGGCTTGATGTGAATGATAAGGAGAGACGCTAATCTGCTAGGATACAGCCTCAAAGGCACATTGGGCTGTGACACTTTAACCCTCGCTCCGCAGGGAGAAACGTTCCCCCATACAGGCGGGTGGTGCAACTCCCAGCACACGTAGCCACACTGTCTCCGCCAAGAACGTTCCTTTCACTAAAACACACCACTGGTCAGAAAATGATCACCCATCCTGGGTATACGTGTCACTTATTATTCACCGAACACTGGACACGTTTGTGTGCTATCGTTGTGGGGGGGGGCTGAGAGACTGAAGGGCCTGAGGACTCAGCCTTCATGGACGGTTTATGTTTTTGCCTTCATATCAATACGAAGGCAGGTGGAACAGGTTCTCGTCTTGAGTACCAGTGGCACTGAACTCCAGCAATGTAAAATCAATGAAATCTAAAACTGAAGGAGGTTGCCGAGGCTTTTAAAGTGCCCTTCCTATCCTTTAAACGGCGAACAGCTTTGATTCCCATCTTCTTTGTAGTCAAACAGATATCTCTGAAAATTATCCCGGGCTTGAGATTTAGCAATCCGGTAATAGGTTTAAATGCTAAATAAAAGCTTTCTGTTTATCATTGTGATCGTTTGTACAGTACACTTACCCTGCTCCGCTTTGTGCCTTCCAGGTTTGTGTTTGGAGTTAAGAATAGAGTACTGTTAAACATGTTACTGCTAAATATTCCCCAGGGTAAAGACAGTGTATATATGACAAACGGAAGCGCGAGAAAAAGAACGAGAAAAGGGGGAGTGGGTTAAAGAAGGGATAAAAATACTAAATAAACATACAGGGAGAAGGAATAAAAGGATACAGTGTAGATGTTATAGAAATGAAAGGAAAGATAGTGACAAAGGCAGAGAGAGAGAGAGAGAGAGGAAGGAGGAAAAGAGGGAGTCTGTCAGGGAGAGGAAGCCGGGGAGGAAGGAGAGGACTGAAGAGGGAGGGATGTGGAGTGAGGTGGCTGTTATAGTCAGATCCCTCTTTGCAGGACATGTCTTAGATTTCAGCGCGATTAGATTGTGAGGGATATGGAGATGTTCTAAAGGAGCATTAGTAATTAATCACTACGAGGTCTGGGATTTCCACTTTCACTGTCTGGGCCTAGCTAACTACCGCACCAGCTTTCTATACCGGCAAACTAGGCTGACGCTTTTTGTTTGAGTGTAGCTTTCCCAGTCGTCGCAACAGACAATAAAAAGGACTACCCACAAAAAAAGAGAAAGACATTCAGGGGCTTAACAGTGAAATCATTTCCTTTGTGCAGTGGGCTAATTATTACTCCGGCCATAATGAGCCAGTTTCTCGTTCATAGACACAGTGTGCTTTAAGCCTTCACATGGATCACGACTGTAAGGAAGTAGGATGACCATAAAAACAGAATGGCCTTCGCTTACAGCTCTCTCACCACCCATTTCTATTCTTTTTTTATTTTCTGCACTATGAATAAATTGAGTCTGTCCCGGACATGAAAATGTCAAATACCTAAAATACACCTAGGCTAAATAGCGTATTAATTTTTAATGCTCGCTCGTCCTAGGCTGCTATTCTCATATCTAGCTCTGTCTGCCAACAGCTGTTGCAGGCACTCTCACAGGGATTTATCATCCATCTAAAAGAGTAAGGGAGCGTTGTTCAAAAGACAAGGAAGGAATCCTTATTTCGACGATCCGCCGCCTTCGTTTTCAGCTCAAAACTTTGCCCGTGATGTACGGGCAGTGTTCAATTACATTAACATTCCTCTCGCATTTTTCATCTCATATCGCCGGCTAGCTCAGACACATAAGACAGGAATACGCTGAGTACTCCCGACATTGACGGGGAAGTGTCCCGCCATCAGAACGGGGATCGCAAACGCGCGGGAACTGAACGACGCGCATGTGTTCGTTTCAGGTGGCATGTGGCCGCTGATTATGGCAGATTATCTCAACCCAGATTGTAACAAGTCACAAGCATTAGCGGTAGCCCGTGGCAACACGGGGCGAGCGTCGCGACTGTGATAGAGCGGCGCCTGTGGGACGCCCGGGCTGATCAGTGATCAGTGTGCGACAGCAGGTAGAAGGGCGCGTTACCTTAACGCCCTAACTGCATGCTGGTCTGAAGTCTGCTTGGCTGGTTCGAGGAGACCCGGGCAGTCACTGCCGCCGAGTCGCTACAGCAAACTGCAATGACCGCCGACCAAGAGAGATGTGTCTCAGTCCTGTCAGAGAGGGAGAGAGGAGGGGGGGTAAGCGGTGAGAGACCTATACACAATGTCAAGTGAAATGGAACAAATTCACCGAACGTTGGCAACGTGCAGAGGTCAAGGAAATGCAGCCGAAAAAGGTTAAAGATGAAATCAAAGCCTTTGCCCGGCGAGCCGGGCTGAAAATCTATCCTTCCAAAAGCAAGGCCACGACTGACGCGCGGCAGACAAGAAGCTAAATACTGCACGGCACTCTGGGATCTTTCATTTTCATCCGATCAATAAGAGCTTATATTTATCAGGATTCCAAGCAGCTGCCACATCTGACAACCTCCACTTCATTTTCTCCTCCTCCTTCTCCTCCTCCACCTCCTCGCGCTAAGTCGGGAGCCATCGACCATAGCAGAGACTCAGACCTCTAGCTTTGCCATTTACACCCCCAGACACAATTCCATTAAGGAGACCCCTCCTTTTCTTGGTTAAAGAAACATGCGTCGTCATTACGGTTTTGGCAAGAGAACACCACTTCTCAGTATGCTCTTTGTTCTCCTATCCCCAACCATAACGCCACGAGGAGTCGACAGGCTTCAACCATTTACACATTAGACACCGTTTTCTGTTTGAGATTTATTTAAACGAACCAAATGTGCGTAGTCCCCATGTAAATGAACGCATTAAAAGGAGCAGAAGATTTGTTAAGGGGGTGAGTTAAAATAGCTCAATCTCTAATCATCTGTACAACAATATTTGCTGTGAGGCATTCTAAATAGATTATCGCTGGTCCATCTGTGTCATCATTGATTTATAAAGCATTAAGCGGCTTTGGAAAGGCAGGCCTTCCCAGTGAAGTAACAGGGTTCTTCTTGTTGAAATCAGAGGCATAGCAACAGAACAACCCCAGCACTTGTCTACTGAAGAAACTCTCTCCTCTAATCGTCTGGCGGGAGGGGTTGTAAAAATAGGACGTCTGTATCCGCTTTCGGGAAGTATGAGTCAAAAAATTGTGTATCTCTCTTTTATTTTTCGGGTTACAAAGAGACGTGGAGGAGGGGAGGAAGTGCGAGAAAAAAAAAAGAAAAACAGAAAAAAAAACAAGGGGCGTCATTAACATATGAATGCTATATGCAAATGGTTATAGGAGAGAGCAGATGTTGTTGCATTTAATTGACCTATATGTGAATTGCATCCAAACCTTTCGCTCTGTTACTACGCCCAGTGTACAATGTTGCTGGAGTTGGGGACGTGCACGGAGAACAGCAGTGAGAATGGGGAGTTTGGAGAGTATACAGAACAGCCGTGAGAATGGGGAGTTTGGAGAGTATACAGAACAGCCCGAAAGCCAGAGACACTGAGAAAAGGCTTGCAAAGGAGAGTAGCGCCCTGACAGGCCCTGCTTCCGTTGTCCCTTCGTCGTCTCATGTGGATGACATCACCGCGTGCCTCTGGAAACGCGTCACCTCGGAGGAGAGAGACGCAGCGCACGCGATGCTGAGGCCCCGGATCACGGCACGCAGTCTTTGAGGGAAAATTCATATTTAGGCTTCCCTCGGTTTCCCTCCGATTCTTCCTGGTCATGTTAGCCTCTCACTCCACCCCCTCCCCTTCCTCGCCAGAGAAGAGAAGTCACGCATCTTAAGCTGAAACATTTGCATGGTTGAGCCATGAGAAACACAGATGCTATTTTAATCTAGGCTCTGCCTTCCAGTCTCTGTCTCTTTCTCCAGTTTGGGAATGTCATTAAATTGTATTAAATAGCCCTTTTGTCCAGAGGGCAAGGACCACCCGATATATGATAATGCATTAATGCCCCAACGCCGGACCCAGTGAGCTGAGACGATTTTAAGGCGGACGGCTGGGCGGAACAAGCATGAGGAACCGTACTGTGTGTATGTGTTTGTGTGTGTGTGTATGTGTGTGTTTATGTGTGTGTATGTGTGTGTGAGTGTGAGTTTGTGTAAGTTTGTGTGGGATTGTGTGTATGAGCGTCCAGACGTGTGCAGTTGGCTCTCTAACAACTGTGACACATACTAATAGAAACATACCTAATAAATTACAAGCTTTCAGGGTCTGGCAAGCTGACGTTTTCTCTGTGAGAGGGACAATTTCATGTCTGCGGAGCGGGGAACCAAATTGCATCACACGGAGATGCCAGCGGATTAGCATAAAAATTAACACTTAAATTTCAGCTTATTGTCAACCCCACTCCTGCTCCTCCTGCCACACAACAATCAATTCCTCTTAGAAATCTGATTAGATTCCATGACGCTTATTATCCCAGTCATGTCCCTACACTGCCTTCCAAGGCTCCAAGACTATTTGTTTAAATAGAATTAAGGAGCTGATAAACCTATAGGTGTGCCAATCACGAACACACACACACACACACACACAAACACAGCCCAACACACACACCATTTCTCCTTTCATCTCTCCTTCCACCCCTTCCTCCATCTCTCCCTCCAGCTCTGTCCATCTTTCCCTTTATCTCCCCCTTCATCGCTACTGTCACTAAGGACAAGGTATCTGATCCACATGTCCACTTAATTGCAGATCACCAACTCTATGGAAAAATAAGGGAGTGGAATTATTTTTTGGGGGGGGGCAAAAAGGGAACGATGTAAATAGTTTGGGTATAAATTGTAGCTTCTTCACACAGCCAGATAAATATCCAATGGTATTTTTGTGTTTTTTGAAGTGACTAACCTTTAAGACAGCCTATTCAGTCGTTTCAGTGAAGTGCCTAGCTGCGTCTAATGACCAACATGTTTATCTAGGGGGAAATACTGAGAGAGGGAGAATCTTGCGATTTAAATCGCTATGCTGTTGCAATGAAATATTTGTCAATATAGCACTTTAGGTAACGCTGCCAAAAAGTATGTTATAGAAACATGTTGGGTGGTGTGCTAGGCAGATAGACGCAGCTCAATTTTGTTTAGACGAATGGCATTTCATCGCAACCAGATGTCTTCAAGCACAGTTCATCCGCCGTCCTGCGCTCCAAGACGTGCGCAAAATGTATACAAACATGTATTCAGAACTGCATTCCTCCCCCAGGCTTAGTGGCGTAGCCCCCCCATCCTTTGCCGTTAGTCGCGTTAAGGTGAATTAACGTTACCCAGATCCGGGGCTTTTAAGGCTGGAGGATGAAACGCGATTAAGCGTTGAGAGGGTACCACAGCATCATGTTCAGGTGTGCTTAGCTGGTTGTTCTGTGTCGCGTAGGCCCGCTCTTGGCCCGTTTGCTCGTGCGTCCAACGCTCTGACGTCACCCTATCGTAGGCCGGAGAGAATCAGAGCCCGTGTGGTGCCAATGCTAAGTCAGGCACTACAGAAATAAAGACCGGTCCACGGGTCGCATTCCGATGCCCAAACTATTCAACGACACAGCATTGCAAAAGAAGGGGAGGGGGGACAGCGAGAAGGTTAGGAAATGAACGAGAGGGAGTAAAAGAGAGCGAATGTCTGATGTTATAAGTGGATAACAACAGCCCCTGCTATGCAGCGCGGAGGCGAGGAATAATTTAAAGCAGCTAACTCTGTTCAGCCTCCAGCCTCCCCTCCATTCTTATGTTAACAGGGCTATAGAGAAGAGGGCCACCCAGCTGTAGAAACTTAAGTCCGGGCCTCAGGAAAAATAATCTCTTTCCCCGCATCGCCTAATGTAACTTTACTCACATACACCGCGCGTAAGACCAAACTCCGGCGATGCCCGATACATTCGCAGTGACTTTAAAGCATATTACTTTTCACCCAAGTTTAAGAATAATAAACGAGATGCTTAACCGGGCTATTTTCTCTCAGCAGTGCCAGCCAAGCGCAGGGGAAGTATTTGAAAGTCTTGAAATTCACAGTAAACACTGCACTCTTTGTTGATTGTACAGTCTTTTCAGTTTTTTTGTTGATTTTTTTTCTCTCCTTCAGAGCCTGTTCTTTTCTCTCCAAACAATACCTCCCCTCTCACGTCTGAGATACACACCTCGCTGCCATTTCATAAGTTAAACTCGACGAACGGAGTAATACTTTATACTGGCGGTTTATTTTTTATGGTCGTGCGTAATTAACGCAGCATGTTCTATCTCTCGGCCATCGATGCCAAGGCCTTTATTTAAACAACTTTATTGTGAAATGTTTGCGTTCTCAGCGTTTGGTGGGGCCCACACACAGATTATTATTTCATACTTCTCCAGGACTCTTCTGAAGAGTTTACACTTTGAGCAGTTATTGTTTTTGATTACGGCAGGCTCCTAGATGAATCACTCGAAACGACCAGCTAAAGCATGTTTACAGAATCCGTGTGTGAACTTGAAGACCTTACCCAGGCCAAACGTACATTCTCCATATGATTTATGGACTCAGATTAAACTATTTACGTCCAAACGAGCAAGACTGTTTAAATTCACTGCTTGGGGCTTTTTCAGAGGACATGTGCCTGTTTGCATTTTTGCAAAATTGAATGTTTACACTTCATCAGAGGTGATTAGGAGAGGGGGAAAAAAGCTAGACCCAGAGTATTCCTTTAATGAAACTATCAGTCTGCTAATATCTAATAGTCCTCCTATAAAACACTGTTTCCCCCGGTTCGCGTGCACACGCGCACACACGCAGTCACGTGCAAACTCGAACAAACAAAACCACTCAACAAGGCTGTCTAGGAGCCAACACTGCAAAGGTGCATGGGTCACTGTGTGAGTGTGTGTGTGTGTGTGTGTGAGTATGTGTGAGTGTGTGTGTGTGTGTGTGTGTGTGTGCGTGTGCGTGGTGGATGGGTGGGTTTGGTGGGGAGGGGGGGTGTCTGAAGGTAAAAATGAGTTATGTCTGAGGAGAAGCAACACTAGACAAGATCAGATGGAGGAGCAGATGTATTTTAACGGTGGCTTCTGATGAGTGATGCTCTGTACACCACCGCGCACAATTTAAGTGTGTCACATGGCGGTGTTTCAGGTGACAACAGTGACACGGCATTGCACAACATGCAAAGCAGCTACAAGTCAGAGATTTGAGCCCCTTCAACGGACAGCCCTTATCGCGTCTTTGACACTCCTCGCTCGCCAATCCTTAAGAAGATTCCTGTAAACCTTTGATTTGAATTCAAGAATGGCAAATTGGGTGGACTATCATGTCCAGCATTTCTTTGCATCTGAATCATGTGAGGATACGAGAAACATTGGTTCGTCCCTTCAAAGAAAAGCAGAAATGAAATAAAACCACTGCACGTTGGTAAAAGATCTTTGGCTTTAGGCATGTTTTTTCCTCCTCCAGACCATTCGGAAAGCTCTGTACGAGCTGTTACCCACAGCCAGAACCGTTAGAATGGGATAACCACAGGGTTGATATCTGCTATGACTGTCAGGCCATCTAAGGGCTGTGCAGCTAGACTGAGGGCACTCCATATGAATCCTGGGCCTGAGGTCTTTTGAAAATAGGAAATGAAAATAGTTCACTTTTAAAGGAGACGTTTGCCTTTTCACGCCAAAACTATTTTCAGCTAACAGAGGCTAAAGTTGAAGCTGAAGACGGAAGAGGCTTATAAAACAGAACCATGTATTACAACCTCTCCTGGACCTTAGCCCACCGATCTAACATTATGTTGTAAAACTTGGAACTACTTCTTTAATGACTGGGTTAGAAAGCTAATGTGAGCTGATTCTTGGTACTCCATCTACTATCCAAATAGCGTGCGCAGTATGTCAAAGGTTGACCAGCTACACTGAAGCAGTTTAAAGCTGGATAAAAAAGAAAACATGTTCTCTGTACCGACTCCATCTGTGTAATAGCTTGACTTATCCTTAAGGGTGGATGGGGAGGAGGCGGGGAGGGCGCAGGCTGACCTCAGGCTCGTTAAGAGAACCAGTCTTTGTGACTCTGAAGGCGCCGACACACCAGCCCTCTATAAACCCGCCAGAGAGGTAGACCTCAGTCTCTCCGTCCAAATCAGGAAAACGCCCGGCAACGTATTTGCACTCGCGCTACACTTGCGCCGTGCCGCGGTTGAATTGTGCGTCCACAAACGGCTAACCTGCACAGACCCTGCCTGGATTGGGACAAAACCCATGTGATGTATTACTTTGGTCGACTGTCTTTCTGTCTCCTGGGGTATCGTTCTCGTAGGTGGTTTGGCTCGGAGCTTCCGCCACGGCCGAGGTCAACACGAGCCATAGCGGATGGCGCGCACATATGGAGCTACGCTGACGTGTCCGCACCGACACCGGTCCGAAGTCCCACTGACGGGCTACGACGTCGGACCGTTGGTCTGCTCGGTCCCCTCCGGGTGTGGAGGGGTTGTGGGGTCGGCTGTAGGTGTCCAACCCTCACAGTGGGGAGGGGGTTGGCTGTATGTGTCCAACCCCCACAGTTGGGGGGGGGCTGTCACGCTAGACACTCTGCAACCTCAGACAAGAGGACACAGATCGAACAACCCGCTAGGCCACGTCAATTTAAGCAAATCCTGGGACGGGTGAAACTGGAACCACTCGGCCGGGTCATGTCCCTGGCGGGCCCCGATGCACGTTCAACTCTAAGTACAGGACACAGACGGGGGTTGACGTAATCTTCGCTGGGGGAGGTTTCATCTGGTGTCCTGGTCGAGGCGGCTTTGTATTGCAGATCATTGCTGATGTCCCCTGCTCATTGGAGCGTGGAAGAAAACATTGATTGACGGACTGTTTTTAGGGCCAGTGGGCCCCCGTTGACCATCGAGGACCCGCCCTGGCATGGTTTATGGCTCTCACACTGTACCACAGAGTGTGCCAAGAAGGCACGGCCTATGCACCAAAGCACTATTGATCGCACCTGGCTCCGGCAGACTCTCATCGGTGTCATTCAAACCCTCTCAATTTTTAATCACCAGCTCAACACCAGATCTAGTCCCTCCACTGGGCCACATGCAATACATGCAAGTGCTCTCTCTCTCACACACACAAACACACACACACACACACCCACACTCGCACTCACGCACGCACACGCACACACACACACACACACACACACACACACACACACACACACAGAACACTCGGTGTGAACAAAGTGAGATTGTACTACCAGGCAGACAGAACACAACATCAGACAGACCGACTCATAAAGGACATCTCAACCGATGGCTTTTCTAAAGCCCAACCAAGCCTGCCTGGTCTGTCTGACCTTGCTCTGTGATATTCATTACATCATTAGGTTACCTCGTCATTAAGTTTTCATTATTAATGGAGGCTTTGGGGAGGGGGGATGGGGGGGGTCTTTATCAAATAGTATCTTTTGTTGAGCTCACATTGTGCAAGCAGCTCCCCTCGAGGACCAGTCTGCTATCTTCCCCCCCCCCCTCCCCTCCCTCCCTCCCTCTATATAGTTCTATCTCTATATAGCTATACCTATCTCTGTCTGTCACTCAGTCTCTATCTCACTCCCCTTTCTGTCTCTCTGCCAAGCACGGTATGAGCCATTAGCCATAAGTCTGCTCACTCGTCCAATCGGATGGTGTCTTGTGATGATATGACAAGTAACTGAAGGCTTAGAAAGAGTGTTTCCTCTAACAAACTGTCACTAGGGTTTCTATGGTAGGTCGCTATAATCAGTAAAAACGACATACTACAAGTTCGGATTCATCCAAACATCCCTCCACTGAACACGTAAACATTATTATTGCTCTAGCTACGGCAACGCGATCGCCGTTCTGGTCCAAGGAGTCGGAGGCGAAATGTTGTTAGCAACGCGTCGTCCTGACCGACGCTTTTTTGACTGCCTTCAAAATAAGTTACACTGGCTGTCGACCAATGAGCATCGCCGGCCAATTACAAATGGCAAATCACAAAACGCCAATTTCGATTGGCCCTCTTAGCCGCAGTCCCTGGCAAAGCTCCATTGCGTCTTTACAATAACATGGTGATATCCCTTTTGTGTTTTTAGCTGCCCAGCCATTTCTTTGTTTCACCCATCGAGCATTAATGATTACGGCCCTAGATGACGACCCTTTGTCTGAAACCGACAAAAAATATCCATCCCTGTTTTCTGGCTGGTGAATGTCCCCTCCATCTCCAGATCATCTAAACACCACTTGTCAATTACAGGAGGCTAATGCACCAGGAGGCAAGAATCTCACTCAAGCGCTGGGAGGGGAAAAGCGAAACAAACACCTCTTTGAGAAGGGCTCACGCGCTAATATAACTTAAAACACACTGAGAGGGAGAGCATTATGCGCAAAAAATGGAAATCAAAAAAGAAAAACACAGTGTAATTTAAACTGGTGCAAGGTTGGAATGGATTTATCTTACAAATGGTAATCTCTTTTTTGCTCTCTCTCTCTCTCTCTCTGGGCTCCTTTTGAGTAAGAAGACCACTGTAATATTATAATGGGTTGGGCAGACGTACAGAGATGGGTCTCGGCCTAGCCAAAAGGAGAGCTATGTTTTGTGTTGAAAGGGTGAAAAGGTGACAGACACTGAAGCCTTGGTAATGGTTGTGGAAAGCCTTTTTGGAAGAACAGGGCAGCTAGGCTGTCCAAAAACACACGGCGCATTTCTCCCAGCTAGGCCGCATTCCATCTCTAACATAACACCGCTCCCCTGGCCTTTAAAAAGAGAGTCTTCTGCATCGCCCAGTCTTCTGCATCGCTGGGCAATACACAGATTTAGAATTCACATTAACGTCCCTTTAAAAAAATTTACACAAATCTACAGAATTCTTTTTTTCTCCCTAAAATAGCAAAAAAGTGAGATGGATGTGTCAAGGTAAATGACATTCAAGGACGCTGGGCATTATTCAGAAGATAAAGGAAGAAAAAAGATAGAAAGGAATCTGGTCTAAACCTGTATATTTATCTTCAGTGGAGCTTGAGTTATAAAATAATGTGCAACATTTCAAGGCATAACAGATGCCTCAGAGAGACAATGGATGAACACAAACAAACACACACACTCACACACGCACATAGATACACCAAGACCCAGTCATTCTGACGTTATCTTGTAAGACGTGTGTTTCCAAGCAGCTGCGTTGCTGAAAAGAGGTGTGCTGATGTATTCTAATCATTTTTTTAGCCTGGCTGATTATCACATCAAATGGGTTGTGACGTGATTGGTTGTTTTAACCCGAGTACTTCTCAGTAGTACACAGTCAAACTGGGCTCTTTTGAGATCTCCATGGAACCTCCCCACACTAGCAGAAACACACCCTGGATGTGAAGGAAAGAGTGGGTTTGAGTGGTTTTGTTTGGCGAACTTTTGAATAAGGCTGTTTAAAATCACATGTTTGCTAACGGTGAAACTTACTGGCCCGTTAGAAAAAAAGACGCTAATAACTTCAACCAAAATATAAAGATCCGAAATAACAAGACAGCAATGGGGAACTGACACTGACCGGAATACAAAAAACAGATATTAAAGTGGGCATATCTAAAATGTCGCTATTGACTGTATACTTCAGTATGTGAGGACCGGGAAAACAGATTCTCTCAACTCCCCTCCCTCCCCAACTGTCCTGCTCCGTCGACCACCCGTCTCCCCTCTGTCTCCCCTCTGTCACCCCTATGTCTCCCCTATGTCTCCCCTATGTCTCCCCTATGTCTCCCCTTTAAGAGAGCACTTGACTCTGAGGATTAAAGGCCACCACATCCCCTAGCACGAACTTCGGTCATCCCAAGACATAAGCCATCAGAATATCGGAGATGTTGTGCCGAGTTCCAGATTTGGATCTGTGTAGCGTTGACAGACTACATCATCCTTCTGGCTCCTGTTAAGCTCCCTCTGAAATAGCGGCGTCTGCCGCACGGCATTACTGTCACGCATCTCTGTGACAGAGGAGCACACTGCCCGGTGTATCCCCGTTACGCTTCCCCTCCGACACACACACACACACACACACACACACACACACACACACACACACACACACTGATCGGCGCCGAGGGCAGGCCCCTCTGGAGGGCCAAACACCGCCGCAACACGAGCCACGCCGCCACAGGACAGCCAACCGAGATGGGGTGGGGTGTTGAGCAAGGATGGAGGGGGAACAGATAGATAGAAAAGGGAATAAGAGGAAGGAGAACCGGGGAGGAGAAAAAAAGGGAGGACAAAAAGTAAGAGAGAGAGGGAGTAGAAGAGATGAAGAGGGAGATGGGGGAATTGAGGAAAAGAGAGAGGATTAGGTTGAGAGAGAAAGGCAAGAAAGAGAGAGAGGGAGATAGAGGCTGATGCAGGGGGTCGAGGTGATGTGCAAACGAGCCTGTCGAAGACGGGGAATTCCCCTCCGCTCGGCGGGCAACTGGATTAGTTAACGATAACACATCACCTCGACTCTCCCGCTCTGTTCCCTTCGAATGTTCGTGACCCCGGGCCGAGCTCATGCGTCACCCATTGACCTGGGTCAGAGGTACACGTCCGTCTCGTTACCGGGCGCGCCGCATCAGCAGAACACACCCGCATGTAGGTGTGGGACCGATCGATAGCGCATCGAGTTGAACCCGTCTGCGTCCTAGCACCACACACAGACCCTGCAACCAGCTCCACTGTAATCGAAGAGCGCCGCCTCGACTGTCAGAGATGGAACATTGCCAGGGGGGTGGGGGGGGGTTTGGGCAGGGGCCCTAGAGAGAGGGTGTCACATGCGCTCCATCACAGAGCCCCTTTATTAGCCGAGGCGTGGGTCTTACCCTCACTGTCATCTTCAAATATGGCGAACACCTGCTCACGGGCGTGCAACACAATCACATGGAGCCTGCAAAGAATTAATTTCCAGTTTGGGTAATTGCAACAAAAATATGAAATCTGGAAGCGTCACATTCATTTCTCAGGCCCCGACTGAGAGTAATTTGAAACAGCTTCCCATCGATGGACTTTTCTGCGTTTCTTTTCTTTTTTTCCTCATCCGGAAGCTGCGCGGTTTCTTTTGTAACAGCCAGACACGCGGACGGTTATCGACTTAAGAGGGACAACTGACAGAGATTCGCCTGCCTCGCCTCGTACCACTCCCGCTACCTCGCATTCCACATGTGAAAGATATAAGCGGCTCCCGTGCCAGCGTCTACGCCGCCAATAATATAAATTAGCAACGCAATAAGATTTGCAACGCTGCCACAATCAGCCCTGAATGCACAAGCAAATCAGTCGGCTTCTCCCAACCACCCGTGCCAGTTATGCTTTCACTCTCATAAGGGTCCCTTCAATCCGTCGAGCTCACGAACACCGCTAATAACACGCACCACTTTTTCACACGCCATTGTGCCCGCTGAGGTTCCTCGTCACTAAACCCCACGTAACCGGTGGCATCTATGGCACAGGCCGCAGCGGGCACGTTCCGTAGACACGAGCACGAGAATTTTCCGTCCTTTTGTGAACGTCCGCGTGTCTGTGTGTTTGTGTGTGTGTGTTTGTGTTTGTCTGTGTGTGTTTGTGTGTGTGTGTGTGTGTGCTCTGATCGAGATTGGTTTGAATGGTTAGGAGGGAACAGATGTCAGTGTGTGTCGTCTGCCAGGAAGACTGAACAAAGCCAATCACATTCCCTTCCTGTCCAAATGCAGTAAAAGAGGGACCTAAAAAATAACCCATGGCGTTTACTGTGAGTGCGCCGTTCCATCCCACGCTGTGTCGTGTGCACAACCTCGCACGTTGCCCTTGGATGCCCGGCACCCGGGAGTGACATGTCCATCTCTTTCAGAATCAATTGCAAAAATGACTAGAGATATGATGAACAGTAGAGACGAGTTACAAAATGGCATCTGTGTATTACATACACTAGAACGTAGCTTTGCCATCCACCAGGTGGAATCTTAAGCCTTTTCACACTGGGACCTCAAACCAAACAGGCCCCTAATATGCATATTTCAATTCAGATCTTGAAGGATCTCCCGACATAAGCAGAACTTTGGGTCCGAGCTATGATTTTAACTGACAACCAGTGTTGAGTCATGTTTCACTTTTAACATAATCTGGTAAGCAGGAGCGCGGACGACGCACTCCGAGACATTCACGCTCGCAGTGGGTTTTTCGCTACGCTCGGATAGGACTGTACACCTAATTCGAGGGACAAACAAGCGTCGCCATTGTTTTGGAAGAAAGTAAGTCGTGCAGAAAAGCATATTCACCAGATCATAATTAGAAGGGGAGACCAAGGAGGACAACAAGAGAGTAACTCCACCAAGTTGTTTGACCTGTTACGTCATTTCTCCGACCCCAGGGGGGAAAGAAGAACGCGAACAATACCACCCACACGCACTAGGCGAAATGGGGATGCTGACGACTTGATTATCGGATGTCACTGACGACCGGTGTCTGAAAGGGGCGACCGCTCCTATCTTTCATGAGAATGTGATAAAATTAAGCCATTTGTGGAGGAACTTGTGATGGACATCATCTGGTGCTCGGAAAGGAAACGTTTTACTGTCTCGTGTGTCACACCGTTTTCTTAAAGCCCTTGACATCGTGGCTCAAGGGGTTTTCTTCGGAAACTTTGGAAACATTTCCCCTCGGTCAGGTTTTTGAATGGTTATCGCGCTATTGATTATGACACCCCTCCTCTGCTGCGAATATGTGCTTCTACTATCAACAGACTGCTTAATCTTATTCTATCAGACCTCAGCCAGCGCATGAGGAAAAACACTGGCGCTAACCACGTTAGCTTCTAACTTTAAATGCGTTTGTTTTAATTCTCTGTCCTCAGGTACAGGACTCTACACGACGCAAGCGAGATATAGATGCTCTTAGCTATGCGTGAGGGAGAGATGAGAAAGTTATGTGCGAGGAAGAGAGACAGAGACAAACAGACAGGCAAAAAAGGTGAGGGGGAAAGAGATACCATGAAAACGAAGCATCACAGCAGCGGTATGAAATATGGGGGGCAATATGTGCCCACTCTGTCATGTCATCCTGTCTTTCAAGACCCAAGTGCAGGCCAAGGTCTTAAATGTACAGGAGTGACTGGTGGACCAGTCCAAGATGGGTCAGAGGTAGAGGGGACGAATCAGAACCGTATCAAAGGTTTGAAGAGTGCCGTGTTGTCTGTTTCAGATCCAAAGGAGCATGTTTACGATGACGCTCAGAGGAGAATGGCACCAGATGCCTTGAAGTAACAGATTGCTTCAGAGCAGCGCCTTCAATGGCTTTTTTCTCCTCTTTTCTGTGTGTGTGTGTGTGTGTGTGTGTGTGTGTGTGTGTGTGTGTGTGTGTGTGTGTGTGTGTGTGTGTGTGTGTGT
>JACXGJ010000490.1:0-122633 GCA_016801105.1 Esox niger
TTTTGTTGCTGAGCCACTCCTTTGCTGCTTTTGTGCATCATTATCTGGCGAAGAGGTGAATTTCCTCCTAAGCATTTGTTTTTTAGTGGATTGAAAGTTCACTTGCAGTATTTTTGTGTATTTTTCTCCATCCAGTCTTCATTCAATTTTAATATGAATCCCTTGATGATGAAGATCATTCTGATAGCATGTTCACGCAACCATAATGCTTTACTGTAGGAGTTGTGTATACTGAAGAGTGGACAGTGTTAGGTTTGTGGCACACAGATAGCACTTTGAGTTTGGGCCTAAAAGCTAAACCTTGGGCTCATCTTATCACAAAAACCTTTTGCAACATTGCAACTGGGTTACACTCAAGCTTTCAGATTAGGATTTTTTAGTAAGAGCTTCTTTCTACCCTCTTATACAGGCCAGTTAATGCACAGCTCTCAGTATGGTTGACTGGTTCACCATTTCTTCAATCCTAGCCACTGAACTTAGCTAACACTGATCATTAAGTGACATTTGCCTCTATGTGGTATCTCTAACAAGTCTCCTTATTTGAGCAACGACTTTTTAGGGAAAGCCTTGTCTTAGCAATGCCTGCGTAGTGTCATGCAGCTTCCATGTCCATATTATTGATCCAGTTGTTCTCACTAGGATATCCAAACACTTGGGTATTATTTTGTACAATTTTCGTAATCTATGCATTTGTATTACTTTGACTTTTGTAGAAAGCTCTTTGGTCTAAATTGTCCTTTAGACAGTCTGCCCAACTATACTTCAAAAATAGGGTTTTTTTCCCAGAAAATATGACAGCAACTTCAATCATTCACAGTTGGAGGCCAATGGTTAGGTATGAGTGGCCTCGTTGGGGGAATTTCTTTCATATGTGGAAACTGGAAACATCCACACCAAAGGGGTTGGAAAAAAAAAATATCTTAAAATGTTCCATAAAATCAATGCCACCTTATAAAAATATATGTCTTAAAATATCCAACATAACAAAATGCTTATGTACCATTTGTAACTGAGTAAATTTTGAGAATTGGTCAGGGGATGAATACTCCTGCAAGTCTTTGTATTCAACAGTGAAAATACATTATAGATCAAATTCATGCAACATAAATAAATATTTGAAAGTTGATCTATTACACATCTCTAGTAACAGAATCTTTCACCTTCAGTAGGCTACATTTCTCTGGAAAGCAATCTGAAAATCGTGTGCTCTGGTCTGTTCTCTTGAAAATGTGAAGTGGGGCCTGTCTTTTCTTGTGAAAATCAATATGTATTTATGTATTTATTTTACATATAAATGTCCTCTTGTCAAATTGAATTTTAATTGAACATTTCTTTGTTCATGTTTGGCATCATCCCTTCATTTTCTGATTGTTGCCATTGAGGTTCTAAAACAACGTACACGTTCTTCTGAGGTCACATTTAGGTTAGTGGGCTACAACTTAGACAAAATATATATTTTCCTCAAATCTGTATTGATGCTACTTTAATAGCATTCATTTTCAATGCACTAAAATGTGTTGTGCTTTTTAAGTGGGAGCCAAATAACCAAATGACATATTGGTTCCCTTACCCTGTAAGCATTTTATGGACAATGATTAACAGAAAGCAATTATTTGGCTTCAATACCCTTGTACTGTTTCAAGATGCTAACCTTTTGTGGTGCAAATAACATAAAAGTTCTTTATTAGTAGCATTTTTCATGTTTCATGGTAAAATCATCCAAAAATATCTAAAATGTATTATGAATCCCTTATATGTTTTGAACCTGATGTGTGGAAAATGATTATATTAATACCATTCCTTACATTTCTTGACAAAAAAGATGATTTGCTGGTCCTCAGAGCTTTACTTGGGGCCTTCAGATGTCTCACACTTTCCTTGTAATACTGAACTAGCTCACCTGAATCAACTGGTCAAGGGCTTAATAATTACTAGATAATTTTTTTCAGGTGTGCTAGCCAGCGATCATAATCATTGATGAACTTAGCAAATGCTATGTATAATCATAACAACTTCTAAGGAGTAGTACATGTGATGCAGACATATGTTGGTTCTAACCTTTTAATTTTAGGAAATTACAAAATAATAATAATAATCACTTGCCATGCTAGTCTGTACCATGGGTGCAGGTTCCTGTCTGAATGTACACTTTCAACAGCACCTACAGTCAGGCAACATCCACTGGTAGGGTTAAGGTCCACAGTTAAGTGGGAGGCGGTATCAGATTGGAATGGTATTACTGTACAACATAATTTTCAGGTTGTGGGGTGAGAACAATCCAATTAAACATTTAGTACCAATGTTTTGCAAAACATAGTCGGCTTGTGTTCTGCATTCTGTAGTACTTGCAAAGAAATATAAGCAGGTTATGGGAAGTCTGTTTTGTTAAGACACACCTACCTAGATGAACACATACAACACATAAGCCTCCGGAGACATTTAAGGGAGCTTGCGCATATACTTTTTTTGTCATCACTTTAAGAATTATAAGTTAGCTGTATTACTCTGAAGGCACTAATGATACATTTCTTTTATCTTTTGCTTTTTCTGACAGAAACCAATTAATGAAATGGAACAGACCTATCTAGTTTTTAGCTTTGTAGTGGTGCATACATAATGTAACAAAGGTGATAGGTCATGCTAGGCCCTAAGGAAGTGTTCATTATTTATAATGAGGATACCTGGAGAACGTCAGATCTCTCTGAAATGAAAATTAATAGCCCTCGCCCAAAAAGTGAGTGGTAGAGGGGGATGATCTATTGTAGACATCTTTGTGATACCAGAACATGATATACTGTTTTTGTAATAAAGCATTGCATGCATCACATTTGTGCAGTGAAGCAGAGAGCAGATTTTTCAGAAAATGTACATCTGGGATGTTTATTTTGCCTATAGAGTCTGGGGAGAATGGGGCCTATACTGAATGCATTTTATTAAATTTTACGTATAGCTACATGACTGGAGACATTTTAGTAGAGCACACATTAATAAAATGATAAGCTAACTGAAAAATGTACAATGAAGTTCCATGTATTTGATCTAATAGTGTATGAGGAGAACATTTCAGAATTGTCTTAAATGTTCCAGTTTCATTGACTGACCCAATGGCACTGGCAAAGTCTAAATTGCCTATATTCTGGTCTAACTTTCTACCTTGCTCTATTTGAAGAGTGCAACAGACAGGTTAACAAATAAGAGTATATTGCAATTTGCAACAGCCATAATTTTGTTATGTTTTTACCACAATTTATTATCAAAGACTTGCCTAGCTTTTCACTAACAGATTTTCCAACTGTATGCCTTTGCGGCTGTGAATTGATTAAACAAAATTATCTTCTAGGCAAAACAAAACAAAAGCTATTCATACATTGTGGCTAAATAGGATGCTTTCTCCAGAGGTAGTATTCAGAATTATTAGGACTGAATTAGGCTTTGGTGGATATAGTTTCATTTATTACTACCCTTTCTATTTTTGGTGATTCTACAATACAAATGCTTTGTTCACCAAAAAAACATTTTAGGCTCATGTCTTGTAGCGAATGGAGTGGGAGAAAGATCATGTGAATTGTATTTTAGTTCTGTGAGTTTGTTGCCTTAGAGTGTACCATGTTACAAAAATTGTTTTATTGACATAATCTAGATTATTTATAATAAAATTACATGTAGAAATAGCATGCAATTATGTTTACTACTGGTCCTTACCTTCACGCACACCCCATCAAGTTTCACAAAAATAAGTTGCACACACACAAAGATAGGCCTACAGATTCTTTGAAGGAAGTTTCATTTTTACAGAAATATATTTACCTGTGGTTTTCAAAGCATGCCTTTTGTATAGCGTTCTTTTTAGCCTTACCTGGATGCTTATATAGTCTATGGATCATTAGATTGATAACACCGTTGTAGGCACATATGATATTACTCCCAGCACAGATTTTTTTGTTGATGGCAGCATATTATTAAACACTAGTAAATATTGGAATTTAAAATCTTTCAAACTATATGACTAGTTTTAGAAGTTTCACTTCGGTCATGGTGACCAGCTTGTTTAAATTGCAGAGTTCCATAAAATATAACTGTTCCTAAAAAGTGATTTTTCATTGTCGAAAACTGATCTCACCCTGTCTCAAAAAAATCACTGATCCCATAACCAATTTCAAATGCGTTTCAGGTATGCAGCAGATTGTTTGGGATGTCGAACTGCTCTGTCTGTTTAAATGGGCGAGAATAGATTCTTTCTCATTTGGCCTTCTAAACTAATGATTTGTTTGCAAGATGGCACTTTTCAGCTGAAAGGAGATTTCGGATTTCAAGGTTTATTTATCAAATGCACCGAACAACACATTGAAATGATTGAAATGATTGTGACATGATGCCAAACAACTACGTAGTGACAGTCAAGAAGAAGAGTATATAAGCAAAAATATAAATAGACAGAAAATAATAATAAAATAAAGCAACAATACATACATAACACTGTACACTAGCAGCAAATGGGGTAGTATTATTAATATAGCAGCAATCTGTGTTGTCTTATTGAACATTTAAAAATGGCAAGTATGGCAGAAATATACATTACAGTATGAACTAGCAGGAATTGCTAAAGTTATTGAATATTATGGATACATATGAGTTTATGAATGGTGGCATAGCACAATACAACTGCGTAGTGAGAATTAAAAAGAAAATAAATCTACGGAGGTTCATGAATGGCTAATAAAAATGTATTTAACCCATCTTCTGAAATATTATACATATTTTTCCTCCTCAAAAATTATATGACAGCATGATTCTGTTGCATTTTTCTCATGGTACCAACTGGGTATATTTCAGACACTCCCTAAGTGCTTTTTTCATCATCTTCACCATCATTCTCCTCCTCATCGTCATCACAATATCCTCCACTGACAACTCTTCCCTTCCCTTTTACATATTTTGAGTGACAGTCATCTTCCATTCTTGTGTGAATCAAATTTCTTCTGCATGTAAATTAAAAAAAGCATTTCTCATGATCAAGAGATATTGTATGACATTTATCAAGACAAATAAACTGAAAGAACAATAATTTAAGTGTCTTTTTGTTTTTGAGACTCCGGTAAGCAAATGTATTTATACAGCACAATTCATACATAGAAGCAATTCAGTGGGCTTCACAATGAAAAGAAAAATATAAAAATGCAATAGAATAAAAAGCAGTCAGATTGTTACAAATCTGTAACCACCCTCCAGGGGGTCTTTCCTTTTGTGAGGTAATACCCTACATCAGTGTCTAACCAGCAGCACAAGAACTTGCATTATCTGTCATCTGCAGAGTTTATTCCTCTGATAGCACCAGAACATGCAAAATAATATCAAAACATTTAATCAAATAAAGAAAAATAAATATTTAATGAGGGAGCTATAAAAGCTGTAAAGTTAAACAGTGTTATTATTTAAAAGCTCTCAGTCACAGGCACATGAAAAGGCAAGTGTTTTAAACCTGGATTTAAAAATGTTTATGTTTTGGGCACATCTACGATCTTCTAGTAGTTCATTACAGTTTTGAGCAGAATTGCTGCTAAACGCAGCTTTGCCTTGTTTAGTTTGGACTCTGGGCTCTACAAGCTGACCTGAGTTCATGGATCTAAGAGCAATACTCGGTTTGTAATCTTCAAACATATCAGAAATGTATTCGGGGGCTAAACCATTCAGTGATTTATTGACTAAAAGCACCACTTTAAAAGCTATTCTGTAACTGACTGGAAGCCAGTGCATAGATTTACGAACCACATTCTGAATAAGTTGCAGCTGTTTTACCGTCTTTTTAGGGAGTGCAGTTAAGTGGCCATTACAATAGTCATCCCTATTAGAGACAAAAGCATAGATGAGATTCTCTTGGTCTTTTTGTGACATCAAGCTCTTGATTCCGGCTATATTCTTAAGATGATAGAATGCTGTTATTGTGTCACCTTGATGTGACTGTTGAAAGTGAGGTCTAAGTCTATCAGAACACCAAGTTGGTTCCGGGTTTTTAGGGCCCAATAATCCAACTCTTTATTGATAGCAGTTCTCTCACCTTTGTTGCCAAACACAATAATCTCTGTTTTATCTTAGTTTAAATGTAGACAATATCGGTTCAACCAGGTATTTACATGCTCTGTACAGTGACACAGTGAGTCTACTGAGCTGTTGTCATACGGTTTGAGAGCCATATATATTTGAGTATCATCGACATAGTGAAGTTAATACCATTGTTGAATTTGGCCCAGAGGTAACATATAGAGATTGAACTGAAGCAGTCTGGGAACTGATCCACAGGGTACTCTGCATGTCATAGCCACCCTATTAGATTCATGATTGCCAATAGCGACAAAGTAACTCCGGCCATCTAAATAAGACTTGAACCAATTAAGGACTGTCCTGGAAAGTTCGACCCAATTTTCCAGCCTTTCTAAAGGTGTTCTATGATCTACAGTGTCAAATGCAGCACTAAGTAGAATAGAACCCAAACTGTTTTTTTAGCATGCGGAAGCTTTAAGATGTCAAACTGTTTCTCCTAGGGATTTTTGGTCAATTGTATTAAATTGCGACATAACCAAGTTATGTCTTAGTGGTCGTATTGACGGTACAGTGTCATTGTTACACTGTGTAGTTCTGATGGTCTGTCTAATACATTTGGTTTTTGGTCTCATCTGTGGATGTTTAAATCCCATGGAATAACAAATAAGATATAATCAATGGAAAATAACAGAGTAGTTCAGCAAAATCCTAAATAAAATGTAGCGAATATGGTGGAGGTCGTTAAGTTGTTAAAAACAAAATTTGGGGAGAACTCTTCAATTTAAAACAAAGGTTTCAGTGAGAAACATTCAGTCAAGTTTGGAAGATATTATAATGTCATTTACCAAGGATTTGTTGACGAGAAATCAGATTGAGTAATGCCAGCTTAATAGAAATAATAGAAATAAAAACAATTCAGTTTAAAATAATAATTGTAAGTGTAGCATTAATCACATAAACAGTATAGCAGAAATGTATTAAAAAATGTTCTCTCTTGGGCCCTTACTGTTGATCGGTCACTGTTTTATCCAAACAAACAATATGGTTGTACAACCCTGCTTGCAAAACATTTTGGAACACTGTTTGTCTCCTCAGTTCCGAAATGCTTACATTGTATTGTTAATAGACGTGATGCAAAACTATGGTAAACTGTGCCATGCAGGGACATATCGCCAGGCTAGTAATAGCTTTTGGCAAGATGATGTCTCACCTGTGGAGTCTAGTTGTGCCCAAGAGAGGGAACACCGAAGAGCATTGTCAGAAATGTATTATGGCAATCTGGAAGGTTGTCGCAGTTTTCTTCAACAGTCCTGATTGACTCCAGATCTACAGAATGCTTCATAGACCGGTCCCTAGTCGCTGTGCTTCAGATGCCATTGCGCATAGAGGCTTTGGATGGTCGTCCTGTGGGCTCGATAACCCACGTGACTCGGCTGCCATCGGGAGAGACTGGAACTGCTGGCCATGAGGTCGTCCATGCACCCCGTCATCATGGGTCTTCCATGGCTCCAACAGCCACTGTTGCTGTCTGACTCCCACCATCGCCTGGAGCAAATGGACCATCCTGGGGGGGTCAAAAGGGTGCCAGAAGACCTACCTGCCGGTGATGTGTGGAGCCACATCCAGGGAGAGCCCTCTGGATGCTCTTCCAGCAAAAATCCTGCCAGAGTATGCAGACTTAAGTGGGGTGTTCTCCACTAAAAAGGCCAGGTGTCTCCCTCCTATAAGATGTTGAAAACAAAAGTTTTGGATAAAGCAAGTGAAGGGGGAGAAGTATTCTGTGATTTAGTGGATAACCCTGATGTACTGAGGGTAATGACTTTTACGCTCAGACAAATTTGTCTGAAGCCTTGTGTGGCTCAAAGTGTTTTATAAACAAGAAAAAGACAGCAACGCACTCAGGAGCCATCAAAGAATGGAGAGAGATTTGAAGTTTATAGGCTAGCAAACGTATCTACAGTGGGCACCAATCCAGTAGCTACAATGTGTCTCGGTTTGCGAGTGAAAATGTGTATGTAGGATTCCAAAGTGAAGTTACTCCTTGCCAATACAGCACATACAGTGCAATTCATATGATACAACGTGATTTGAAATTATACAATGTGGTTAAAGTACTCCCAGCTTTATTCTGAATTCATTTTCATCCATATGAGACATTTCCATTTTGAAATAACAGCACAGTTCAAGGGAAGTTTGGGGTCCCCTGCGGGAGCTGCTGCCCCCACGACCCGACAATGGATATTCGGATGAAGATGAAACTTTTACATATTCTGCCCATTTAAGGGTACCAAATGCATTTGAACAATTGGCTTTTAATTATCTGTCTCTAATTAGCCACGTGTGTTTGTTTGCATCATTAGTGCATGCTTTAGAGAGCGGTCAATGTCTTATTTTGATTCTAGGCTTTGCATTTGGAGTTGGTTACTGGTATCTGACAACTGAAGGACCAAAGTTTCAATCCAAGTCAAGCTGGCCATCATGATGCAGATAAAAGAGAATAAATCGATCCAAGACAGCCAAAACAGTTGACGGGTCAAAATCAACATGTTCGTACATTAATAAGAAAGCACTGGTGACCTCGTCAATAACAAATTACCTGTACGGTCAGGAAATCAGATGACCAAAGAAGGCTAACTCAAATTAAGGACAAATATTTTTGGAACTCTCCAGGAGGAATGCTTGGCCATGTCAGCCAATACATTCTGTTGAATATAAATGTGTTTAAATATTTCAATTATTTCTTATCAGCTATCGATGTTTGACTGTCAGAAAAACATACATGCTGGGTTGGTCAGGCATTTTAATCCTAATAAATACAGGCTACATCATATAGGACAATGTTGTGTTTCCAGCCTGTTGGGGACATGCACTAAATTATATGAAAGCTTGAACAATTTATGTATTCATCTAGTGTAGCTTTACATTTTCAAATACATCAAATGCCCCCAATTCTATCACATCCTTTTAATATAATTATTAAACTGTAATTATATAGTAAATTGTATTATTTTCACTTCTTTTTCACTTTTCCATAAAAAAGGTTATTAACAATAGAATTGTCAACAGTTGTGTATGTTTAGTTGAACATGATGCATGACCAGTGGAAAAGCATGACCAACAATTGTAATTCTACAAGTGTATAACATATATAAAATAAAATAAAATATTATGTAAATGGCAATATATACTGACATTAGCCATTTAATATATTTTTAACAACATTTCAAGTAATTACTTTCAGGATTGGGTGTAGAGGAGAGGAGGAACCAGGCACAGGCAGATGTAGCAGCTGACATATGGTTTAATTAAACAAAGAAAACTCCAAGCACTATGAAACGAACTGAGAGCTAGTAAAGGTTGGCACAAAAACACAAAACTCATCACTGTCATCAACACAAACTGTGACATGGAACAATGACCGACAAATGAGGGGAGCAGAGGAGAGACATTTAAACACATACTGATGACCTAATTGGGACCTGGTATGAGTGACAATTGGAGACAAGACAAATGTAGGAGACCGGGGTGAGTTCATGAACCATGGGAAACCGGGGAAAAGCGGGAGATGATGGAGCTGTCCGTCACCTCACCATCACCATTTGAGCCAGTTGGAAGAAAAGTGATTTCAGGGACACACGTGTAAAATACAGTAATGAATAAAATATTAATTTGAAAATATTTTTTTTATGGGAGTGGTTATAACTAGAACTGCATTATAGTGAAAGAAGGTACTTTTTATTATTTATTTTATACCTTCTTTTTAAGTTCTTCATAGAAGTTGATGAGTACCACCTTGAGATGTGGCAAAATTAGCTACTCTACAGTTAAAAAATGTTTGGGGTCACTCAGAAATTCCCTTTTTTGCCTATTAGAAAAGGAGTGCACTTTTAAACGAACATACACTACCATTCAAAGGTTTGGGGTCACTTAGTAATGTCCTTGTTCTCCATGAAAACATACATGACAGTGGGGTGAAACGGATCAGGCGTAGGCAGAGGTAGCGGTTGGTGTGCTCTTTATTTTAAATTAATACAAAACAACAGAACAGAAAAACACAGAGCACTTGCTGAATGAAAAGTACAAAGTAAACCATAAACAGAATCTCACCGCAGGGACAACACACTGACATGGAACAATGACTGACAAATGAGGGGCGCAGAGGAGAAACATTTAAACACATACTGATGACCTAATTTGGACCTGGTGCTCGACAATTGAAGGGGACCGGGATGAGTTCATGGCAAGTGGAGAGATGGAGAATGCGGGAGATGGCGGAGCGGTCCGTCACCTCACCGTCACATTTTCTTTGCAATTCTGCTCAGAAGGCCAATAACTCGGACTCACCTCTTCACTGTTGATGTTGACTCTGATGATATGAGGGTACTATGTAACCCGTGAGGAGTCTGTATGTGAAACTACACACTCTAATGTGTCCTCTTGTTCAGTTGTGCACTGGGGCCTCCCTGTTAATCTAGCTGTACATCTGAACCCGAGACTGCAGATTGGACCACTGACCCACCCTATTTTGTTTTCTTATTTCTTGTATTAGGAATCAGAAAAGTTATCTAGGAGCAGCCAGATAACATTACAGAGCTTGAGTAATCCATATGTTATGTTACTGATACATATTTTGGACAGGTAACTAACTAGTAACTGTAACAGACTATAGTCTGCTTCTGTAAATAGACAAACTTATTTTTCCCTCTTTCCTTCACACATCTCAAGTCACATATAAAGACATTTAAAATACTTTGGTCAAGTACATTTATATAATTGTATTTGTAATAAAAAACAATACGACAACGTCAGGGTGTGTGTAGGTGTGTTTCACTCAAGGCTGTTATCTTTGCAGAATAGTTATTCTTCATTCATCTTGTTCACAAGTGGCTACTTCCAATGTACTGTTTATAACCAAATACTGAAACTTCAACTGAATTGTAAGATGTACATTTGAAACAAACAAATAAATAAACATAACATAACATAATATACATAGTAACAACCTAAATAAGAATTACCACCCAACCGAAAGACTAAGGTGGACATATTAATCTACCTCTAAATAATTACTGTAGCTGTTCTAAACCTTTGTGGGGCAACACAAAAAAACACAATAGGATAGGAGTGGTGTGAAACACACAAAGTAAAACATCTTCATTCCATCAGGCCATCCTCACTATATTTCAACAATAATTTCAATAGTAAATTTCAGCATCAACACAGCAGCAGGGGGCCAAAATATGGTGACATTTAATTTAGTTGGATGGTAAGTCAAACAAGCATTGTGACTGGGAACCAGTGGTGAGTTCAAAGATGACACTGATGAAGACCACTAGTTTCCTTGGGAGCTTTAACAATATCTTGGCTCTTCACTATGTGTGTCAGATGTATAATAGGCCTACTCTGATATGCGCCAAAAAACAACATGGACAGGTGGTGCTATCTCTCATAATCACAGAGCCTATGTTTGGCTGCCTGACGGTGTCTGGACTGGCTGTCCACATACAGCGCTAGGTGAATCCTGTTATGTAAGGCTTCTAGGGACGGTGTTGGCTGTACTCATCTGAAACATGGGAGATCACAAAATACCACAGTAAATTATTGACTAGTACAATTCTTCTTCATACTTACATTTTTCATATACCCACAATGTATTAGACTGTACAATGGCACATCTATGTATTGTTGTATATGTATATAAATGGTTGGGTTTTACTTTGGATAGTTTGATGTAGTGATGTCTGTGAGCATGCATTGTTATGTCACTAATTTCCTTTTTGATTATAATGGGTAATAATAGTGGGAAGAGCGTTGAAAAACCTGTTATTTTAATTCTGCAATCTGGCATTGTAATTGTACGATCACTGGGAATCATAAATCTACACTCAGTGACAACTAGGAAGATAATCAACTCAACAAAATCAGAGCCAGTTGTAATAACAGAGCTTCAAAACAAACAAACCTGAGAACGGATATTGAAATATGTAAATGATTCCACCCTATTTACCGGCTTCATTTTCAGACTATGAATGATCTTGTCACGGGATATGGTTCTCAACTCATTGTTTCTGACATGAAAAATAAGGTACAGTTGAAATTCCTCTCACTGGTTTTCTAAATTAAATAAATTAGAGGCTTTTGGCTTTTGTGAATCTAATTTAAAATGATTTATAATTAATTTTATCTAACACAGGGGTATCTAACACGTCTATCGCAGTATCCAGAAAACAGTTTAAAATTCACCTCTGTATTTTGTTTTGAATGCAATCTAGCTGGCACACGTTCGATTATTAATGGTATTGTTTCTTGCTGTGTTGTGCTTGTTTGTGTTAGTTTCAATTTGCCTTGTTTACAATGTTTTACAATTCTGTTCTAAGACAGAGTCAGCCTCCATAAATATTGGGACAGTAATGTCAAAAATGGTTATTGTTGTTGCACACTAAAGGCATATGAATATATGAATAAAAGAGGAATATAAGGCAAAAGTAAAGATTGATGCATTTTATTTCTGGATGTTTTACTGTGAATACACAACAATTTGACTGGGAGAAACATGTGATTTTTGCTATGTGGTCTTTGGTTCTTCATGGTCTCAGAGGTGATGCAAAGAAGGTTCTTTATGGAGTTGATGGAATCCACAAGTTCTTTCTGGGCAGCTTTTTAGTAACTGGCTGAATGGTAGGTGTTTTTGCACTGAAATCTTGGCATGTCTCTCAGTACCTCAAAGCTAAACATAATTTGTGCATAGACAGACAGCACTGGTTAAAAGAAAACAGTGTTTCTTTAGCCAAATAATGGACATTGCCCCATAAAAGGGGAGGATTCTTTTTGCAATAGATTTGGAAACATTTTATGTAATTAGGTAAAGCATTTCCTGGACTGTATTGTTTAGAAAAGCTACCAGATAATAACAAGATTATTCAGTTAAATATCAGGCTGTGCACATATTTGGATGCAACAGCAAAAAACAACTCTGCACACAACTGGCATAAACAATATTTGCTGTAAAGATAGAACTTACTCAATTTGTCTAAACAATGCAAATTGTAAGCTGTATGTTAACAA
Organism: Esox niger; assembly: GCA_016801105.1. NCBI lineage: Eukaryota > Metazoa > Chordata > Actinopteri > Esociformes > Esocidae > Esox > Esox niger. Next base: position 13,105 of record JACXGJ010000490.1, read on the forward strand.
AAGAAAATCTGTAATATTTTTGTGACACTAAATGGAAAACAATATAAAAATCATCTTTATCGGTAATATTCAGATTACATTTGAGAAACAAACTCTTCCTGCTTCACACACATTCTTGTGTGTGAGAGAGAAAAGCGTAAGTGGTCCAGGTCAACCATAACATTTTGACCACTGCCAGGTGAATTGAATAACACTGATAATCTCGTTATCATGGCACCTATCAGTGGGTGGAATATATTAGGCAGCAAGTGAACATTCACTCCTCAAAGTTTATGTGTTAGAAGCAGGAAAAATGGGCAAGAGTAAGGATCTGATCGACATTGACAAGGGCCAAATTGTGATGGCTTGATGATTGGGTCAGAGCATCTCCAAAACTGCAGCCCTTGTGGGGTGTTCCCAGTCTGAAATGGTCATTATCTATCAAAAGTGGTCCAAGGAGGGAAAAGCGGTGAACCAGTGACAGGGTCATAGGCGCCCAAGGCTCACTGATACACATGGACAAGGAAGATAATCTGTCTGGTCCAATCCAACAGACGAGATACTGTAGCACAATTGCTGAGAAGGTTGATTCTGGTACTGATAGAAGGGTGTCAGAACACACAGTGCATTACAGTTTGTTGTGTATAGGGCTACGTAGCTGCAGACCCGTCAGGGTGCCCATGCTGAACCCTGTCCACGAAAGTACCAACAATGGGCACGTGAGCATCAGAACTGGACCACGGGGCAATGGAAGAAGGTGGCCTGGTCTGATGATCACATTTCCTTTTATATCACGTGGATAGCCGGGTGCGTGTGTGTCACATTCCTGGAGAACACGTTCAGAGGTCTAGTGGGGTCCATGCCTCGACGGGTCAGGGCTGTTTTGCTGGCAAAAGGGGGACCTACACAATATTAAGCAGCTGGTTATAATGTTATGGCTGTGTGTGTGTGTGTGTGTGTGTGTGTGTGTCTGTATGTCTGTGTCTATGTGTGTGTAGGGCAGGATATGTGCGAGAGATGAAGTAGGGTGGGCAAGAAGGTGCATGAGGCAGGAAGAGTTTATCAAATGTTATCTGCACATTAAAACAAAGATGGTTTTATGGTGTTCCATTTGCTGCCACAATAAAATGTCATGGGAACAGATTTACACAGATTTATCTCTTTTCGTCCTTTACCAGTTTGCACCCTTGAATTAAAACTACAGCATTAACATTGAGACAAATGAGTCTCCTTTTTGTGTATTTGCTGTTAAAGGCATTCTTCAACAAATGAAAGTGGATTAACGGTACTTGGATTAAAAGTACCTTTTAGTCTCTATGTATTCTTACAGTCCTTTCCGAGTATTTAGTGTACCTTAATTTACCCGTCACGCCTGCTCTGCCTCACCTCAGTTGCCCCTTCTCATTGTTGAGTCTCAGAGTTAAGACTTAGTTGTTCATGTAGACAGTTTTCTTTTCTAACACTTTTTTACACAGTTTCATTGCAAAATTGACATTAAATGGCATTCAGTTTAAAAGTCTTAAATTTTACTTCATCAAACATGCAGACGCTCCAACAAATGACAGTGACCATCTATCCCCGAATATCTGCATTTATTAAATGCTACACTGAACAAATAAATGCACACTTTCATAGATAATACTGTTAAACTTCAGATTACAGGTCAAGCAATTTATGTATATTCGTTAGCCCTTGATCTACTGATTTTTTTTAAAAGGTAGAGGACTGGATCAGTTTCTTGTGAGTCCAGTAATGCAGTGTGATACATCTCTTTCACATAGAGTTGATTAGGCTATTAATTGTGGCCTGTGGAGTGTTGTCCCGCTCCTATTCAGTACCTGTGCTAAGTGGCTGGATATTGATAGGACCTGCAATACTGTTGTACTCATAGCATCCCAAACATCCTCACTGGTCTGATGGATATGTAGGCCATGGAGGGACTCAGTTTTCAGCTTCCAGGAATTGTTTTCAGATCCTTGCAACATGGAGATTTGCATTATCGTGACGAAGCATGAGATGATGGTGAATAAATTGAATTGTCCTCCAGATGACATTAATAAAATGCACGTTTGTACATTTTATATAGCTTATTGTTAACAGCATTAACATCAGCAAACTGATTGTCGACATGACGCCATACTGACATTTAGTTGGCCCCTCAACAGTTTAAAGTAAGCATTGGCTGACTGAAATCAGTTACCACGCCAGACATGAGGAACCGCTACTGGATTTTGTGGTTGTCTGACCTAGCAACAATAAAATGTATTAACGTCATTCTAGATAAGTGCTTCCACTAAATCACTAACATGGAAACAGCTATGTGCTTGCTGCTGGATGGCAGCCATTTTGGTAGGTTTCCTTTGCATTTTTAAACATAGGGGCTATGGTTGGATTGAAGCTTGGTATTAAAGAATGGGCCTGGAAAAGGTTAAAGATCTTAAGTCATCTGCCAGTGGGTTTGCTTTGGCTAAGCATCCTGGTATTCTGTCTTGCCCCACAGCCTTGCAAATGTTTATATGTTTTATATCAGCTATAGAGAGTGATATTCCATAGTTATCTGGCATTAAAGCATGATCCAATGTTTCTTGCCAAAAAAACAAGCATAAAAGGCATTTACATCATCTTGCAGGATTGGGTAGTTGCACATTTGGACCCTTTCTGCCATCAGGGACGATCTAGGCAGATAAACAAGAACACCAATAAACAGAATAAACAGAACACCATAGTCAATTATTTTGTAACGAAGCCATTAAGACCTGCTGTTAACATGTCAATGTTACTGGATAAATCCAAGAACTTCATCCGATCTGTGTTTGGAAAACAGTCCTTTACCTGGTGGTCAAAAAGAAAAGCTTTATTTGCATTAAGATCACTGGTCACAGGATATTCCATCTTTGTGTGTGCGTTGTCTAATGTGCTCCTGGCTCTACACAGCAACATAAGAACTGTCTTAGAGTATTTTCAGAACAATGCAAGGAGCACCTCACTACAACATTTACCAGGGTAGAGGCTGACTACAGTACTGGCACTGTCAGATACTAGTGCATTGCAATCTGAAAAGATAATACCACTGTCAGAAAAGCAAGAGGCACGAGGGGTTAGGGGTAAGGATGTCAGATGAGTTTAGCTCTGCTCTTATCAAATAACTCAAGCCACCAGAAAAAAATCTGTAGTTTATCTTGACAGGTTCAGCTGAAGTAAATAAAAATGTTAATAGAGACTGCTGTTGAACTTAAAAGTAAAGAAAACACTTACTTAGTTTGACATCAACATCAATCTTCTCTGCGGGTGAGGTTGTGCCAAGATGAGTTAACGAGAGGATATACCATTTACGATGCCATCTTTCTTTTAGATCAACCACTTATTAGGCAATTAACGAATGATGCATTGAGTGTTTAAATGCAGCCTGAGGTCAAACACTGTTGGAATGATAGCACCATCTATTGGTTTCTATAATAGTTACACTTACTGCATTAATGTAATGCTACCTGAATATGATATTCCAATATTTTTATTTGGGCACTTTTATGCTATAGTTGATGTTGGGTTGGACATTTAAATGGGAAGTATAGTGGAGATGGTGGGGGTTGCTGAGTTGGCCAGAAGCTTTGACCGATGAATCTCCCTCGGCCACACCAAATGCATTTCTCAATGAAGGTGTGGAATCTGAGGATTAACAATTACAATACAAATGTACATTTCATTGGGAGTGAATGTGCCTAGATAATGAGAACAACAGAAACATCTCTGTTTAGATGATCTCTCTGTAGATTGCGCTCTGATAACCACAGAAATGTTTACATTGACCATAAGGCATGAGGGGGTACTGTCTTGGAAACTGGATCTTTGCTAGGTGAAGACATCTTTCACTGTATATATATCAGCTTGTAACCAACCTTACAGCGAAAAGAGATTGAGTGAGAAGAGAGGAGAAGAGATCGAGTGAGATGGAATTGAGGTTGTGTAAAGAGGACCAGGTCCCTAACCTCATGAACAAGACTATCAAATGCTGCAATAAACCACCAAACGACTCTCTCTCTTGACAACTGGGTACGTGATCATTATTACAACCACTATATGAAACGGCTGATTTCTAACAAAGGGGAATAGTATGTTACAGAACAAGTGGATGCAAGTAATGTGATTATCCCAATAGAACTTTCAACAGTTACTCTTGGCTGATTAGGCATGAATGCAATAGCAAAGCCCCTATTATTCTTTGGTAAAGCATGTAGCGAAGCATACTGTTTTAAGATCTCAGTCAAATAGCTAATCATTTCTGCCAAAGAAAGCAAATAATTACTTGGAACAACCACACAGCACTATTTATTTCACAATAATAATTTGTATTTGTTATGGGGTAGGAGTTGATTAAGAAGGCATGATGATATACAGGCCAGAATGGACATTTGGTCCAAACAGCAGGGTAATTTTCATTGCCCCTGGAAGTGGGATTTGATATATTAGACCAGAGAGAGGAGTGCCCACTACTAGATGTCCGCACCACTGACAGCAGCATCTGGTCTCCCACTGCAGGACTGACTTGGATCAACCTTGCTTAGCTTAGAAGAAAGCCAATTGTAGGATGCAATGTGCTATTATCGCTTGCTACTGCAAACACTAAACCAGGGCTCAATGATCTGGAGGTCACCTTATGGAAAACAATCAATACATATAAACATGCTTTGTGTGTTCTTTGAAATTATCAATCTTTGAAAAATACCATTGCAAGTTCTTAAAATACAAAAGGTGTATGTTTGTAAAGCTATTTATTTTTATTTTAATGAATTTAGTCTAAATCACAGTCACAAGGCAAGTAACATACAGAGGCTGTGTTTGGGAGGATAAAAACTGTAATGTATCATGATAAATTCTCACTAAGAAACTGAAAATGCACACAACCCTTTTTCGCATGTTTCTTAACACCATCCTTGTTTTGTTATTGTCAGCATGCAAAACAATCAAACATCTTTAGAGTTTTGCAGACACATCAAACCAAAACCGTTTAAAAATCTATTTTTGGAACGGCATCAAAAGAGCCAGGGTTAGTTCATAAAGGCCATGTTCTGAAGCCCAGGCCTAACGACGCCACTGCCAACAGCTGGACATCTCACTAAGGGGTATTGCAATGGCAATTTTGTTAATGGTTGGGCAGATGTGAGGAGATTTCTGGTGAAATTAGGGGCTGATGCTTTGGGGCAACACGTCTAGTGGCAAGGGAGATAAGCAGATTGGATGATCACTTTTGAATTAAAAGGAATAATTTGGGTCTCACCAATGTCTCTCTTCTTACTGATCTACTAATATTGACTTATTATGGTGTAAGGTGATTTGTAGATCAGTCAGTTGATGTTGCCTACTCTAGTTTTGTTTAGAAAAATCATGTATAATGGATGAATTGTGACTGACAGATCATCAAATAATAAAAGCTATCTGTGATGTCAAGCGATTTGAAGATCAGTCGGTCTAAAATCTTCTTTAGTTGGCTGTAATGTTGAACATTACCTTTCAGTGGCAGAACACAGAACATTGCAACAATAAAGAAAGGTGAAATAGAAGCGATAATGGACACCAAAGTCCAAAAGTCCTTAAAGTCAAATGTAGCTGGTAGCACATTCATATCATTGTGTCTTTCTGTAGTTGTCTGGATCACTGTCATTATTCATTTAAAATAATATATGTGTGTATGTACAGCCAAACTACAAACTACATGTTTGTTGTTATTGGTTACCTAACAGGGTAATCATATTTACTCAAAAAATATTTTGCAGTTAATCTAATGGTAATCTTGAATGGTAAAGCCACATTACTGATGATATAAGCACACAGGATTTTCAAGAATGGTCATTTTAAACAATGACTCCTCCCTCACCGCTTTTGCTCGTTCAATAAACTGCTCCACGGCGCATTATCGTATCTGCCCTCTGCGTGGGACAGCACTCTAGCACGCCCCTACGTATATTGCAGGATTCTATTGGAGGAAATACTTGTAGATCATTGAAGTACATTTTTCTTATTCACAAAGATCCGATAGTTGCGGACATTCCGGACCTTTGCGTTATTGACGGTGAATAGTATTTTGTTGTTGGACTGCCAGAACTTTCCGTGACAACAGTGATCAAGATTAATCACTGGTCGTTTCAAGTTGAAACAACGTGGTTCGTTTAATCGCATTGCTGGGGAAATATTTGGTTCCTAGCCTTTCTAGGTTATTAGTAAATGTTGCATTAGAAATTTCTGTATATAAATTGTAGTACTAGGTTGTGCAATGGCTACCTACAACTAGAGAGTTATTCCGTTAGAAATATTGGAGGTTGTAACCTAAAGATTCTTGAATATTAGATGTATATATATGACTTCCGTATTTTGACACGTTGACGTCACTAAGCGATGGAGATTGCCACAGCGCTCTTGTTCTCTGCTGTTTTTGCATTGGGTGGATTTGTGCTTGCAGCATATAAACTTGGATTACTGTATCAGTTGTTTCACAAGGTAAGTCACTTACATGTAGATAATGGCCATACTGGTGAAAGTCATAACGATTGCATGCGATGGTTTACGACGTATTTACAAATGACCCTATTAACAGTCAGGGTGTGAATCAGTGTGTAAATATCGTGTTTTTGATCTACTTAGTCATTTCGTAAATCTCTGTTATCGCTATATAGCGGTGGGTCATGGAAATAATTAGGTATTTATTCGATTATTAGGATGCAAGGTGATTGGTAAATGACAGTCGTCGGTCGCCTGCAGTCTTTTAAAACCTGTCGAAACGTAACAGCATGTTTAACTTCTCCAACTAGCTGTAGGCTAGTGGTGGGACGGACAACGGCATTTCTCCTAAAATATAATGTCACAATGACGGCAGTGTCCATAAACTATGTGCGTTTTCTGGCCGCAACACACAACTATTTTTGTTGATTGCACCAAGATGTAAAAAATATTGTAAAACCGTCTTACCAGTGTTCTATTCCTTAGCTATGCCACTCAACTGAGTTCTCTGAAGGTGGCTTATAACCTAACACAGAATGGAGTTGTCACTCTAATAATATTGTTCCCAATTTCACCCAGTCTGTGCCACGAATGATTTATATATGCTTTTGGTTAACTAGACCCTGTTCTATTCAATCTTCATTGGGTTTGTAATTTAGAATATGTTAAAATATTCAGTCTGATTACGTAAGGGATAATACCTGTATTACCTTGGTAATAAATAAGGACTAACCCTTTGTGGGTTTCTTTTTTCAATGCCCACCAACCAATAACAGCATGAATACACATTTATACCACAGAATTGTGGTTCCCTGCCATTCGTAGTGCCTCAAAATCTCTTAGCCATGGTGTATTGGCTATATATCACACCCCTTTGTGCCATACTTGAGGTTGGTTGGAGGATGCTTTTGGACTGCACTTCTCAAACAGTGCCACAAATTCTCAATGGGACATCCACAGTTTTTTTCCTGAGCCACTTAAATGTTGCTCTGGCGTTCTTTTTGGGATTACTGTCCTTTGGAAGGTGCACTTTTTCCATTAAGGCAAGTAGTTTGCCTAGAGTTCAGTTACAGCCTACACCAGACAACCACATATACAGACTGAAAAGTGGGCTAATTGAAAGTTATCTCCCGCCAAATGATTTGCCACTTGAGGACATTCACAGAACTGATGTCTTGGCTCTGTGCTTAGGGTGTTCTCCTGTTTGAAGGTTAACCTTCACCATAGTCTGAGGTCCTGAGCGCTCTGGAGTAGGTTGTCATCAAGAATGTATTTGTTCTCTGTTCATTTTCCCCTCACCCCTGACAAATCTCCCAGTCTCTGCCACTAAAAAACATCATGCAATCACCAACTTGCTTCCCCGTACGGATGGTATTGGCCAAGTGATGAGCTGTGCAGCTTGTTTCCTTCAGATGTGACGATTGGCATTCAGGCCTGAGTTCAATATTTTGTGTCTAGTTACATTAAGTTATCTCTTAAGATTGTGATCTGTGATTATAATATTATTGTTATATATTAGTTTTATTCCAAGCACATATGCTGTTTCATTCTTTTTTACACTTGTAAGTGTGAGCCCTACCCAGGTTATTGCATTTATAGCAACAGAAGGCTTCAGAGCTGTACAACCATAGGCTATACATCAGGAGCATTAAAGGGATAATGTGCAGTTCATTGTAAAGTAAAAGATAGTGATAGAGCACAATGCCGCTTCCGGTTGACCCTAATTTAAAGGCTACCTTTTCGATTCTTTGCCTGAGTTCTATTTCTTTCCCCAGACTGAGACTCAAAGCCCTCGTCATGGGGGGGAGAGTGTGGCAGAGGTTCTGCGTGCCCATGGTGTTAAGTTTGTCTTCACGCTGGTGGGGGGCCACATCTCACCCATCTTGGTTGCCTGCGAGAAGCTGGGTATTCGCATCGTGGACACCAGGCATGAGGCCACGGCAGTCTTTGCAGCTGACGCTGTAGCCAGGCTGTCTGGTAAAAGCAGTACCATACATACCCTGCTGTAATATCCCCAAAACGTGTGTGTGTGTGTGTGTGTGTGTGTGTGTGTGTATATGTATGTGTATGTGTGTTTCCATGTTTCTGAAGATGGACTTCAGGGCACTGTAGGCAATTCATTTGTTCATCATTTTTAATTGACACTGTAAGTGATTCTCCCTTTTCCAGGCACTGTAGGTGTTGCTGTAGTGACTGCTGGTCCAGGCCTGACAAATACAATCACAGCAGTAAAGAATGCTCAGATGGCAGAGTCTCCTGTACTTGTCATGGGCGGAGCTGCTGGAACACTACTTCATGTAAGAGTCTTAAGGTTGGCAGAGGCTAAGGTCAAGCCAAATCTAAAATCTCTACCCTACACTAATTTTGCACTCTACTAGTTGTATGAATTTTCCCCTTGCCCATTTCTGACATTTGAACATTTGGTGAACTCTTGTGCAGGGTAGAGGAGCGCTGCAGGATATTGACCAAATATCCCTTTTTAAACCGCTCTGTAAGTTCTGCGCCTCAGTGAGGAGTGTGAGGGAGATCATACCTACAGTGAGGAAGGCCCTGGCCATTGCGCAGTCTGGCACCCCAGGCCCTGTGTTTATAGAGTTCCCTATTGACACACTTTACCCTTTCCACCTGGTGTCTAAAGAGTTTGGAGTAAAAAATCCTCCCAAGGGAATAATGGGAAAAATTGTCACTTGGTAAGTAATCATCAAAATGAAATTCCAAATACTTTCTTCTCAGGTTTGAAAGTAATATTTTCATTGTCATTTTTTCATAAGGTACCTCCATAATCATCTAAATAACTTGTTTGCTGGAGCATGGGAAACCAGAGACCTGTCTCCTCTCCCTGTACATATCCCACAGGCTACAGACAATCAGGCAAGACTAACCCTACTCTCAGTTATTCTCTAAGCACAGTGTGAGAGGCATTGTCTTGTAGGAACCAGCAGTGGCTGGATATGCATACAATTTGTACTCAGTCAGTAATCAGTTATAGCCAGTAGGCAGGATTACATGTCCCTCCTCCCTTTTGACTCATCCATTAATTTCCAGGTCCAAAAGTGCATAGAGCTAGTGAGCAGAGCAAAGAAACCTGTTATTCTACTGGGAAGTCAAGCAACACTACCTCCAACACCTGCAGACAACATCAGGTATTTTAGGGGTTTTAGAATATCGGACCTCTTTTCCTGAAAAAATATTTATAATTGGAAAATGTTGTTGCGTCATTTTAATAAATAAAAAGCAGTTAATGGAATTTGAAGAGGAAAAATGTAATGTTCCCAAATATTCCCAATATTATTAATTTCCATTTCGTATCAATGACTAGAAATGTCCCTAGGCAAATATCCCGATTCCAAACTTTACAAAGATGTTAAAAATGTTATAATAATTCATTAATATTCACAAATTAAAGGATCTTAGATTTCTGCAGTATGACTTTGACTTTAAACATGACCTAACATTCTCCACAAATTGAAAAATGTGTACTGAGGTTTTGTCAGCCCCGTTCAGATTTGTCAAAATAAATTTAATGAATCAGGAACGAGCAGGATCAGTTTGAACATAAGTATCCTTTACTCATGTTTAACAAGACCACACAGGTTTTAGTCATGAGCACAACTTTGAACTACTGGCTAATATCGTATCAAATCTCCTCATTGCATTTTTAAAATGAATGTGAACTCTATCTCCCTGATTTGAGGGTATCGCTGATGTAGATTGAATACAATGTTTTCTTTAATGATGTTTGATTCATAAAGTGAGGTAAAAACTACTTTATAGACCACTTGAATAAAGAAATTAAATATTTTTCTCAATACATTTTTTGTTGTTCCATGTCAACTCTGTCGGAGTCCCATTTTACAAATGCTTGTACTCAACATAGAGTCAAAGATCAGGATATGTTGTTGTCCGATATATACAACCAAACTATGTAGTTGGAACCATTGCCTTTGGAGTAGAACATACCTCACAACTGAGCTTGCAGGTACCCAAACCACCTCAAGGAGCTGCTAGGGAGCGACATGGCAATGCAAACCTCTCTTCTTGGTCAATTTGCACTGCCATTTTGCAGGATTCCAACGGACTACTGCAACCGGCATACATTTGATTTATTCAGTGGCACTTAATGTAGATTTCCTGTTATAGGATGGCTTTGGAGTCCCTGGGTATTCCCTGTTTCCTGGGTGGAATGTCCCGTGGCATGCTGGGTAGGGACAGTGCCCTGCACATTAGACAGAACAGGAGGGATGCCCTAAAGGATGCTGATCTTGTGCTGCTAGCAGGTGAGATCCAAACAACCACCTGAAAGCCATGTCTCCACCCAGTTCTTGTTTCTTTGGGGTTGTCTCATAATGTAAGTATGTGTTCCAGGAACTGTATGTGACTTCCGTTTGAGCTATGGGAGAGTTCTAAGCAGACACAGCAAGATCATTGCAGTCAATAGAGACAAAACTCAACTTCTGAAGAACTCTGACATGTTCTGGAAGCCCACTGTGGCCATTCAGGGTTGGTACTGCCTATGAGAAGTCATTTTTTATTTCACAAAGTGCTGCCACTACTTTACATTTTTCTGAGGTCATTCTGACTTTAATGTGTGTCGTTTAGGAGATGCTGGGTCCTTCCTTATCCGTCTCTCCCGGGGTCTTAAGGGCCACAAATGTCCGGAGGACTGGCCACAGAGTCTCAAAGCAGCAGACATCATCAAAGAGAAGGCAAACAGGTAAACTTGAATGAATGTAGCCCGTTGTAGGCGGAAATCCAATGTAGCCAAAAATCCAACTGTACTGCTTTCTTTTTGTTGTTGTTTTGCTTTGTGTTTTCATGCAGACAGAAGGCTGATGAGAAGACTGACCACCACCTAAACCCCCTGAGTGTCCTGCACCATGTGGATGAGCTGATGGCTGATGATAGCATCATAGTGGCAGATGGGGGTGACTTTGTGGGCAGTGCAGCTTACATACTGAAACCAAAGGGCCCACTCCGCTGGCTTGATCCAGGTCAGGTTTCAGTGTTGTTTTGAGTAAAAGACAACAAAATATATTAAGAAATACATTTAAAGATGTGTGAACTTGAGTGAGATATTAACCAGAACAGTCTAAAAAGTGTGAATTTTTGTTCTTCTGTGTAGGCGTAAATCTAATATTCTTACTCATATTAAACAGGAGCCTTTGGGACCCTAGGTGTCGGAGGTGGGTTTGCCCTAGGGGCCAAGCTGTGTCGACCAGAGTCAGAGGTATAACAGCATGCCAGACATGCTTTATGGATTGATGATGGTTTATGTATTTCTTTTGTGCACATTTGTTTATTACTGAAAAACATGATATACGGTCAGGTGATAACTTTCCAGGGGATACACTTAACTTTATCTCCACTTATTACATATGCTGTGCTTATTTGAGCTGTTCTCGCCATAATATGGACAATTACAGCACAGACATATTGATGGTCTTTTGTATACCCACCCTACATTGTCACCCTCTGTGTACACACCCTTATGCACTACGAACGTAAGAAATTCCACTAATTAACTGCGAAAGCACACCTTATAATTTAAATGCATTCCAGGTAAATCATGAAGCTGATTGAGAGAATACAAAGAGTCTGCAAAGTTGTCATGTAGGCATAGGGTGCTACTTTGAAGAATCTACAATATGTATGTTGAGTTGTTTCACACTTTTTTGGTTACTAAATGTATCCATATTTGTTATTTCATAGTTTTGCTATCTTCACTGTTATTCTACACTGTGGGAAAACAGTAAAACTAAAGAAATACAATAAATGAGTAGGTGTGTCCAAATATGTAAGACAAAAAGATAACTTTATAGTGGGTATAATTTTTTACATGACTGTACATGGTGTAAAAAATGCAATGAAGAGCTTATTTGGAGGTTCACCTTGGAATATTGGTTGTAATTGCCCTAGGGGCCACTGAATTGTAATTACAGCTGGTGAAATCCTTATTGGTGAACCTGCCTCCTCGTATTTGCAAAGTTACAACAGCAAAGACGTTATGTCAAACAATTACATTTTCTTCCCCTTCAAAATCATTGTGCGCACTGATTGAACAGCATAGTGTGTACTACAATAGAAAAATAATGAAAAGGCACTCAAACATTGATGATGTACTGATGAACTGTACAAGGGTTGTGCCCAGATCAAGAGTTAGAAGATGCTGTGTCTTGTTTTTGTGAATAACTATTGTTGATGTTTAGTTGGCTAACAAGCTTTATCATTCAGGTTTGGATTATCTATGGTGATGGCTCACTGGGATACAGTGTTGCAGAATTTGACACTTTTACCAGACATAAGGTGCAGTAATAACCAATATACTAATAAAACAAACTAATCAACTATCTAATTACGCATTTGGACCAGTTTGCCTAAATGGTCAATGCCTTTTTCTCTCCCAGACTCCTATAATTGCCTTGGTGGGGAACGATGCCTGTTGGAGCCAGATCTCCAGGGAGCAGGTTCCCATCCTGGGCAGCAATGTGGCCTGTGGCCTGGCTTTCACAGGTCTGTGTGTTGACCTAGTGCATCCACAATGCCAAAGTACTGGTGATCGCCAGTATCCCTATTCTCAAGCATTGAATGTCTTGTAAGCCTGTGACATTGCTTTTGATGTCATTTCACACACGCAATATTCTGTTTCTGTTCTTCCATTCACTAGATTACCACATAGTTGCCGATGGTTATGGAGGCAAAGGCATCCATATTGGCCGCAAGGATGAGGAAAAACTGGATGACCTCATTAAAGAGGCGCAGAAGGAAACCTGCGAGGGCAGGGCCACACTTCTGAATGTTCTTATTGGGAAGACCAACTTCCGAGAGGGCTCCATCTCTGTATGAAGTAGCTCAGACTGGTTGACAAGCAAGACAATGGGTTCTGGATATGTGGGTCTTGAAACCTACCCAACCTGCCTAGAAATGTGTATTTTTTCACAATCTGCTGAAACAGGCAGCATTTAAACTGTTTGACAGAAGAAAGTATCAATAACTGTGCCTGCTGAATGATTTCAGAACCTGAACCTCAACATTTCTGGAACTAATTATTCTCAACCTTCACCAGCCTATTCAAACAACAGTTTTCTTGGGTTGTTTTTGTTTAACTGATTTTGTTTTTGCTTTAGAAAGTGAATATGTAGGCTATACTTTGGAACTATGACTGGCTTTGAAGTATCCCTGCTATATACACTTAATTTAATGTAATTGAACTTGAACGGTCTATTGACTTGGACTGGAAGCTGGACAATTGTTTTGAAAACCAAGAGTTTTGACATGTTCTTTTCAGGGATATCCAGGAACGTTACACTAAGCTACAAGCCACGGGAGGGTTTGTATGGCTACCAATTAGGAAATAATATAATTTTAATAGTACAGTAGTACTTAATTGGACTACAATTAGTGATTGTGTGTCCCTACTTGAATGTGCTATGAGACACTACTAACACATGCAAATTGAAGTTCATTCATGTTTTAAATATTTTTGGTTTAATTTTGAATTTAATCACTGTTTTATTATTATTAAAATTCATAGTATTTGGCCTGTAATAAGGAAATGGAAAGACACCTGCACTGAAGTCTAAGACTCACAGTGGAAGTTTATATTTGATTATGTATGAGAATATAATATTTGCTCGGCCCAAGCAAAGTTCTATTCAACATGTTATGATTGCCCAATAATGATGATGATAATATCAATGATTAATTTAATTTGTAAATCACCTTTCTCACTGATAAAAATAATAATAATAAAAGTATACAATACAAAACATATTTCAGTAATATAGCAGACACTTTGTATACAGATGAACTTACATGAGCAATTATGGGTAAGTGCCTTGCTTAAGGGCACATTGGCAGATTTTCATATTGGGGCTCAATGTTCCAAACACTTATCACTAGGCTATCATCCACCGAACAAAAAACAATCTATGTTTTATGTCTGCTCTGGGGCTGCTGAAGGTGGGTGGACCTGGAGGATTGAAGGGTGCATGTGGGAAAGGATTCTTGGATGTGCTAGAGATATTTAGCTAGCTTGGTAGGGGTGAAACAGGAGGTCTAATAGCACTGGAGTAATGCACTTACAATAGTAGGTGTGTGTGCGGACACATGCAGTTCCATTCTAGTTTGGACTTAGACCCTTGCACCGACAAATGAGGACGATAATAGCCGAGACAAGATGAGATAAAGGCATGGATGAGATGCTTGGCTGCATGTTGTGAGCATGTATGCTGTAGCCTTGCACTGTTCAGTAAATTGAACACTTGGATTTAACAATGCTCTTTTGTAATAACACTGGGAGTTTAGGGAAGAGTTGTTACTTTGGTATTGTCTAATTTCTGAGCTACTGATTACATCAAGTTTATCTGCAACCCACCGCCCCTAATCTAATATTATCTACCTTGAACTTTTTCAACTCTAAGGTATTTTTTGTACCTGAAGAATGGGCCATACTGATATTTACAGTATATGATGGGTATGTGTGAAATGACAGTGTACATATGTTTTGCTTAATGACAGGCAGAATGGATGATCTGATTTTGCTTAGCTGGTAGGCACAACTAGGGTCACCTGTGTAAATGCAACTTATTTTTAACTGGGGTTTAAAATAATATTTTTGTAAAGTCAGAAGACCAATATCACAAATGTTTATACACTGAGGTGAGTGAAGGGGTCTGGTGAAATTTCATCGGGAGAAATGGTTTAGTCATTGAATCAGTCGGTGCAACATGGCCCCGAGGAGAAAGCAGCTTTCAAGTATAACATATAAGCAGTCCATAACCTCTAGAACACTCAACCTCAGAAAGAGAGATGTAAAAGTCCCATGTTGATTACAGTGCATAGTAAATGTCTTTAATGCCATAGATTCCATCTTCCTTTTCTGTACTAGGGAGGACCTGTGATGACCGATACATATATGTTTCCTCTGAGGAGTAAATATTACCTAGAATGTCAATGGACTGACGGAGCATACACATTTACTCCCTTTAGACTGATATGGTGGCGTGAGTTATATGATTCATTTTATTTTAAAGCATGTGATTAAAGATTTTAAAAAATTAACGGAATGGCAACAATAGACCAGGGTTAATCATATACTGACTCAAAAGTATATAAAATAGGTTTTATATCAATTCTTCTAACATCCTTGGTGCCAACATGGATAACAATATATCTATACTTCCAACACAGGCCAGGTTTAGACTTGGCTACCACCAACCACAACCAGGGGTTTTTACATTTGTCAGACCTACCAGTCGAAAGCTTTAGTGGGAGATAACATCCATGCTCAGATTGTCCTGTATTCAGCTTTGTTTCTTATGGGGAAACCGGTTGAAAATGTCTGTCAGTTGTAAGAACAACCCCAGTTGAGAAGGCCAACAGCGTTTGTGTCCATATAACCGGGATAAAATTGTTCAGCTATGAGGACTGTACAAGGGAGAACTAGTACTACCCCCTGGTGGCACAGACTGCAATCTATTTTTCTTTGGATTTAGATAGCCCTTGACTGATATACTTTTAACTCTACGATCTTTAGCATAAAGTGACGGATCCTCTGCATTATGATTACCGGAACTGCAGAATAAAAATAAGAATACAAAACAAAGACATTGAAAAGTTGCTAAAGTCTGTACTTATGTTGTGCAGATCTGTAGGAAAAACAACAATTGACTAAACTGACTTTCAATAAGCACTGGAAAAGCCCTAGTTAGGTGGGCTTTATGGATGACTGATAAGATTGCCAGGCACTAGATAACATGGAGAAATTGTAGAATACCCACAATGTGAGAAAAAGACTGTAGCTAAGGCTAAATGAATAACACATTCAGATTTTATCCCAGTTCATAATGGGGTTAGTTAATGAGTTTCAAAAAAATAAATTCACTAACACACCTATCTAGAATGGGAACAGTTGAAGCTTCTTCTATCATCCTCAAAAGTCATAATAAGCATTTGTATTTACATCATTCATTGTCTGTGCCCTTTCTTTGTCTGTGGCTATGCACCCAACAGAATAAATACCGCTTCCTTTTTGAGAAAACAGTTAGCTGATTATTTTTCAGTGAATTACTTCAAAATGAATGTGCAAAATACAGTAGGCCAGTCTCCTGCAGAATGGGGCTATTATACTTTTTTTTTTTTCATGCATTCCTCAGTCTCCAGGGTGGCGGTAGTAAACTTAAGTTTGCTTAACATAACAGATGCACACAATTGCAGGTCCAGGGAAAAGTTTACAGTGGGCAACAAAACATCTTAACAGCATTGTAAGGAAACAGCATAGTTTCCCTCTCCAATTGACGACCAGTGACACAGCGTAGCATTATATACAATATTAAAACTTATTATAGCAAAAAATGCTTTAAATATATTTATCAGTTGTCCAAAAAGACAGACTACATTAAGTCCAATGGGGCTTGAACCTGTGTGCCTGTGTGCATCTCATTCTAATGCCCATCTATATTTTGAAATCTGTCTTTTGCATTCTTATTGCTGAAATACCGCAAAAGAGACAGTGAATATCGAGAACGCTGGTGGACGCCATTATTCACTCTCACACGCAGCCAGAGACACAGACAAAGTTGTCTTAAGTCATTAGTGGCAGGTGTCTTGACACAATTGATTGCCATGACCAAAATGGTAAACCGGTTTGAATTTGAGATAAGAAGCAGTCAGTAAAAGGGAAAAACTTTAATAACACTTACCAATAAATTCCTTACAAATTAACAGCTGACGCTGATCAATAATAAATATTTCATACATGCAGTACAATCTCTGAAACAAGGAGGTAGGTTTTGTTCCAAGTTGCTCACAAGCTGATATACACAGATATAGGTAGGCACAAGGCACAGAAACTGTTGGAAATTGAACTTTTTTGTATTTATATTTGAGTAATGGCAACACATATAGTGCTTGGGTATTCCTCTCTTAACCTACGAGTTCTGGTTGTCTGGTGCAAATCATTAGCATCATTGCATTCTTTGCCAGTCCTGTACTGAGACCTTGTACTTGCCAGAAGGGTTAATGTTGTTTTTAGCTACTCAGTCTCATTGGTTGTCTGTGTAGACTAGGGTTGTTGATGGAAGATGAGAGAATCTAGGGCTGGCTACAAAAAAAGAATTATGGAGTACAGAATGTTTGATCCCCTCCCCATTAATGAAGCAAAAACATTATGGTCATGATAAATGTTGTTAATTTAAATTGGGTGATCTCTGGGTGGTGACTCTCATCAGCTTGGTCTCTGCTGCCTGTGCAGTCAAATGTCATTTGGATGGGTGTAGGTTGCAAATGTACAGGAGACAGAAAGGAATTGTTTACTGCCAACTTAAACTTCCAGATTCTCTAATAACTATGGCTGCCATTCTTCATGAAGCACCAGACCTAGCTATTGCTGAAGCCATACTATTTGCCTCAACAGACATTTTGATAATTGTTCTACATGGTCTTGTGTTACTGCAATTCAGATTTTAGCTGCCAATACACACATAAAACAAAAACTACAAAAACACATCAGTGTATTTTTCAGAAATAGTGTAAAGACAATATTAATTCAATAGGCCTATTCATAGTAACAAATGATACACCAAATGTGTTAAGGCACACAGATGGCCTTTGGGATTGCTGAATAATAGAAAATGATTACATTGTGTAAAAACATACAGTCCTCAAACGATCTAGAAAATATCTGCTGACCAAGGTGGTGTTGTGCTGTCAGGTTCTCCAGCTTAGGTCAAAGCTCCTCAATGTATCTTGCCTGCTCCAGAAGATCCATCAGGGCCATATTCAGAGCAGCAGATCAGGATTTGCACGGTAATTGTAAGACTGGATAGGATCTGAGACTGCACAGTCTATAGGCAGTACATAGGATGCACACCTAAAGTTCTTGAAAATCACCAGTCAGTCGTAAGATGCAAGAACATTTCCAAGGCATTGTAATATCCCCTTGAATCACTCCATAGCTGGTTAATTTCTTTAGAAAACAAATAGACAGTTGAATAGCTAAACATTACACCATGTGAACTACGCTATGTAAATTGAAAACGAGAGCAATAAGACCAAATCATAACACCTAATTTGTTTAGTCTGTGGCAAGGTTCAAACCCAAGTTGCCAACATGACAATCCACATCTCTAACCACTAAGCTATGTTGGGAATGGTTACCATGTAGCTAGATAGTACCTATAATGAAAACAATGACTCAGATCACTCCTATGCTGTTTAATTTCTTTAGAAAACAAATACAGTTGTACAGCTAACCACTACGCAATTTTTGAACTACGCTATGTTAATCAAAACACCAGAGCAATATGTTTGTCACAGGTGCAACATATCCATTGCAATATAGCGCAAAGTTCTAGTCTAGATGTCACAACTCCTAATGCGACTGGTCCGAGGCAAGGATCGAACTCTAGGTGTCTGCTTCAGTCAGTTGCTCTTCCCACTATGCTATTTTTGCTAACACATTGTTATATTAAATGCGACGGATCTAAAGGGGTGGGGTAAATAAATCCCTGCTATTTTCATTTAGTTAGCTAGCCACAGAAGGGGTTTACTGTAGACTTTGCTGAAGCAAACGCATGCACTGTGCAAGTTTCCGACTCATCTGAGTCGACAGGTTGTGTACACAGAGGAAGTTCACTGAGAAAATGTTATAGCTAACGTTAATTACATTCGCTGGGAGTTACATTTAGCTGCCGGTCTTACTTCGTCATGTGAAGTACATCAATCTCAAATACCCGTTTATAAAGCAGTATGGTACGTCAGTACATTAGAGTGCATCGGATTTTTGTATTCTAATGTGTTAGCTGGATTTTTTTCCATACTCGGAGTTGCAAGCCAGGTAGTAACTCT
Organism: Esox niger; assembly: GCA_016801105.1. Taxonomy (NCBI): domain Eukaryota; kingdom Metazoa; phylum Chordata; class Actinopteri; order Esociformes; family Esocidae; genus Esox; species Esox niger. The sequence goes on from JACXGJ010000490.1 coordinate 32,422, forward strand.
TCGTCGGCTGCCTAGATAGCGGCTGAAGATTTCCACCGACCAAAAAGCTACTTTCTGACGGAATCGGGTAAGTGTACAATAGTGTGAATATTTCTGCGTACATTAGCTACCTTTACCTGTTTACTAGTGAGAAAAAATAGCCCATGTGTGTCTGTATTATCTGGGATTGTATGCCTAGCTAAGCCTTGTAATATTACTGTAGCTTGTTAGCCACATTTGTCTTGAAACAATGTGTTGCTGATACTTTACTGTACTTACCTAGTTAGTTAATTTAAACCTGCCACCGTTTCCAATATTATCTCGATAAGCTCGCCATTGTTGTGCTGTAATAGCAATTTTTTTGACTCAGATTCAAAATGATAAATGAACACGTCACCAAATAAAGGGCCTCGGTCTATTTGTACAATTTGTATGGTGTAATTGAATTTTAAACGTAAACATTTACGCTTAGTTAACCCTTTTCCCTGCATTTTAAATTAACCAAAAAGTAAGCAGGTTTCTACATAATTTGAGGTTTTTGCAAAAAAAAATCTGTCGTTTGACCTTTCATTGTCAAAGAACAGTATAACGGATATGTAAAGAAACTAGTGTTTTCAATTAAAAGTAATTCAAATAACAATTACAAGGCTTTTGGTTTAGTAAAAACGTTCCTTATATTTATGATGCCTTGTGCCATTGGGATCTCCCTTGGGCTGTCAACGAACTGCACTGGCTCATTTTGAGTTTCTGTGTTTGAAAATAATATTACAGTTCAATTTTTATTATTATAATTAATACGGGAGAATTTCAGATGTTTGAATACTTTTGCAAGGCCCTTTTATTTAGGCAGTAATTGTATGCAGTACAGCAATGACAAGGTACAGACTAAAGTCAATCTAAGTGTAACAGCAGTTTTGTTCATTGTCTCATGTATTACAAGGTCAATGTGGGACCAACTAGATCTACAAGTCAAATAAACCTATGATTCAGATACTGAAGGTATTTGGTCAGAATGTTATTAAATGAACCCGAGAGATTGATTTCTAAGTAATATCCTAATATCCACACTGTCTCCTTGAATCATTCTTAGGAACAACCCTGCCATAACTAAACCCTGTTGGATCAAATTGCCCATTATGTTAAAAAGCACATGTGATTAGTGCTAGAAAAGTAAACATGACAATCAATATTAATTGAACTGTTTACCAACTGAGAGTGAACGATTGACTCAGAGGGTATCAGGAGCATTGATTGTGTTGGACTCTGGGTGTCTTGAGAAGCTGAGCTCTGTGGTTGAAGCTTCACTATTCAAGTACATTTTTCCCTTTCAGTCAGTGGCTTTAGGAATGACCTCTTATTAGTAAGTATGGCCAATAGAGCTGTCCTTAGGCACAGCACAGGTGCATGGACACACCACTTAGCTATGCAATATTGGCAATATATCACAACCCCCTGCAGCAGTCAATGTTAAAATCTTTTGTTCTCAAATCGGGTCATTTGACCAAAAGACTCCTGCCCAAAATTAATTTCTAATAGCCCAGACACTGTATTTGTAAAAAATATATATTGGGGTATTTCATGCAGTATTTACTGTAGGTTGGTATACCACAGTATGACTTCTTTTCATGGGCTTCATTTTGTTTATTAAAAAGCTGTTAACCGTTATGATAATTCAGAAGACAGAAGCAAATCATATGAGACAAAACTGATGAATCACATTTCCCTGGGTTTATTGTGACCCACAAAAGAAATATGCTGAAGGATTTTGGCTATTAAATGCTGTCCAATTAAATTTAGCAATGTAAGTTGTTACTTCATGCCTTGGTCACCAACCTTTTGAGCCTGGACCACTTTGAAAAGCAGGACTATATACAGCTCTTGAAAAAAGTAAGAGACCACTGCACCTTTTTTCTTTCCTTTCCAAAAAAGTTGGAAAGGATGGTTTTGAGTGACGAACAGAAGGGTTAAAATTAAGAGACTGCAAATTGAACGCTTCTGTTCCTCACTCAAAACTTTCCTTTTCAAAACTAATACTTTTTTTGAAGCATTTTTTTATTTCATTACAGCACTCAGACTTTTTGGTATAGTGTCTATTAGCATGGCACATCTTTACGTGGCAATATTTGCCCACTCTTCTTTGCAAAAGTGCTCCAAATCTGTCGGATTGCGAGGACATCTCCTGTGCACAGCCCTCTTCAGATCACTCCACAGATGTTCAATTACATTCAGGTCTGGGCACCGGCTGGGCCATTCCAAAACATTAATCTTCTTCTGGTGAAGCCATGCTTTTGTAGTTTTGGATTATGTTCTTTGGGTCATTGATATGCTGAAAGGTGAACCTTATTTCAGTTTTCTAACATACGCCTGAAGGTTTTGTGCCAAAATTGCCTGGTATTTGGATCTGTTCATAATTCCCACCATGCTGACTAAGGCCCCGGTTCCAGCTGAAGAAAAACAGCCCCAAAGCCTGATGCTGCCACCACATTGCTTCACTGTGGGTATGGTGTTCTTTGGGTGATGTGCAGTGTTGTTTTTGCAGAAAACATACCTTTTGGAATTATGGCCAGACCATAACACATTTTCCCATGTGCCTTTGGGAGACTTGATGTTTGTGTTTGCAAACCTCAATCAGGTTTGGATGTTTTTCTTTGTAAGAAAATGGGTCCGTATTGCCACCCTACCCTGTAGCCCATTCATATGAAGAATACGCAAGATTGTTGTCACATGTAGCACTCAGCCAGTACTTGCATGAAATTACTGCAGCTCATTTAATGTTGCTGTAGGCCTCTTGGAAGGCTCCCTGACCGGTTTTCTTCTCGTTTTTTCATACATTTTGGAGAGACGTCCAATTCTTGATATTGTTTCTGTTGTGCCATATATCTAATGCTTTGGAAATTCTTTTGTACCCTTCTCCTGACTGATATTTTTCAACAATGAGATCCCTCTGATGCTTGGGAAGCTCTCTGCGGACTATTGCTTTTGCTATGAGAAGAAAATGTCAGGAAAATCCTACTAGAACAGCTGTACTTTATTTGTGAATAATTAGAGTCACTTTCTATTATAACTGGTGTGTAATGACTTTAACATGAGTTTGAATGTGATTGGTCAATTCTGAACACAGTCACATCCCCAGTTATAAGAGGGTGTGTACAGGGTGTTCACACTTATGCAACCAGGTAATTGTAAGGTTTTCATTTTTCCCCCTTGAAGATTTCAGTTTTTTTTTTTTCAATTTAATTGTTCACATTATAGGTTACATTAAAAGCGGAAAAAGTTCTGACATGATTTATCTTCTCATTCTTTTGCATCATAAAAACCTGGCATTTTAACAGGGGTGTGTAGAGTTTGTATATCCACTGTATATAGCTTTTAGACACAAATGGAACATTTGGGGGAGAGGTATTGACAAATATTGAAATATAAATATTGAAGTTGGGTGTCTCACTACTAGAACTCAGCCAATAACCTATGTTTTATTTTTTTCGGGTCAGATACGGATTGCGCTTTGAAAGTGAAAAAAATCCCAAACACGATATAATGTGAGGATGTTGTGGTTTTTAAACACATTTAAATAGTAGGCCAAATGGAGATTTTCTATTACTGTCTGGCTGTGGAAAAGAGCAACTGACTCAAACTCTTAAGATTTATGTGTACTAGGAGCTGTCATAGAGTAGGCTACTGTTGAGTGGTTGCTAAGTTCCACATCACTTATAAATAAAGCCTCATTGAATTTATCAACTATGATTCGATCCACTGCCCAGAAACCAAAAACTAATAATTCATTACCAGAATGGTAGATATAAATGTAGATCTTTCTCCCTTGCTGTTTTACCCTGCCTAATACAAACAAGACTTGTGCTGGAGAATTGAAGCACCGTCAGTTCTCATTGCTCAAGCTTTATTGATACCATGTCAACTGTATCATTGTCAGCTCGCCAAACACTCTCCGCTGAAAAAGCCATATGACTTTGTGCACTAAGCCCTATATTATTGTTTAGGTGTAGCCAGCATCCATATGATTTCATGATGTCCAACCTGGCTGGCAAATTAATACAACTTAAGCCTTATGGGAGTTATTGTATTAACAAGGCAGGGGGGGTTTTAGAACAGGTGCTCACAAAATGTAATAGATGCAAATCTTAATATTCAAATATAGATTTTATTTGCATTCAAATCACTATTTTTGATATTCGAATACAAGTTTGACAACGCTAATAAATATTAGTATGCTCTACCTCAGTGTTGTCCAGTTTGTCCTGAAGAGGGCGCACTTTTCAATGTGAAAAATATATTTTTGTTGGAACGTGTAAGGGTAGCCAGCCAAGATTAGCAAATGTCTATTACTGAGGGAGTGATTGACTGACTGCGCCCCTTGTGAAAAAGCGTAGTGAATAGAGATGGACTGCAATGCAAACAACCGGTGTTCAAGCCTCGCCACAGGTAAAACATGCATTTGGATTTTTTCGATAGACAATAACTTTGCTGGCTACAATCTACAGTAGCTAAGTTATAGTAAGCCTAAAATAAAACCGTTTATATTGTGTCAGTTTCTGGGGAATTTTAGAAGTGCACATCCATGCATGCTTTTTGGGGTAATGTTGATCACAACCCTTTGTGTAGTAAATGAGGTGGGGTAGCCACAATTCTCTTTTCACTTGACGAAAAAGTCAGTCATCGTCGCCTGTATTGGTATTTATTGTATCAATGTCATTCACGAATTAAAGAACAACTAACGTTGTTGTGCCATGAAATGAAATTGCTTTGGCAATGTAAAGTCTCGTTAGAAATTGCTCAATGCCGATGACAATTCCAAGTTGTAGATACTAGTAGGCTTATTACTGGTTAATAGAAGCCTTACAGTTCATATATGCTATTTGTGGTAGAAGAAAAGTTAATAAGAAACATTAGTCACTTTAAGACAATGCTAAATGGTGTCTAGCTAAATATTCAAACTTGGCGTGATGTTAATGCATGACAAAATTATCAAATGTCGAAAAAGCAATTTTCTGATGAGGTAGTATGTCCCAATTGGTCCCAATGCTGGCATACTAGCTTACTATATTCATAACACTACATAGGCCTACTTCACCACCCGCAGAGTTGTAATATGTAGTATGTGTTTTGAGATTCAGCCAATGTTTTCTATTTCCTAGTTCACATTAGCTATTCAACTCTTATTGTATGGACAACCATATACAGGAATCTTTGTACAAGAGTTCCATTAATAAACATTGTATTGCCCAAGTTGTTTATGCAGAAATGTAATGGCTGGGAGACTACACAGTCTCATTTTTGGTGACAACATAGAGGTGGACTGAATACCAGCAATGCCTTTGGTCTTGTGGAATAGTCCCCCACATTCAATATTTTGGTCCCGGTTCGATACCTCTCTCAGATGTTAAACGTTTTACCTCTCAGAACCTTTTCTCCACTCTGTATTTTTCAGCTGTCTCACAACATTATATATCCACTCTGTAATACAATGAATCTCAAATATTTAAAATAATTGTATTACGTGACCTTTTTATATTTTTGTTTTCTAAAGAAATTAATCAGTCATTAAGTGATTGAAGTCATTGTTTTCATTATAGTTACTGTATAGCTATTAGCTAGCCATCTACAGTAATCTTTGTACAAGAGAACACTTTAGTTCCGTGAATATGCATTCTGTTGTCCATGTTATTTAGGCAAATATTTTATGGCTGATGTGAAATTTGCATTCCCGCTGTTGAAATAGTGTAATGGCTTAAGACACAGTCTTCCACCTAGAATACTTTGAAACAAAGCCAGACCGGGACAACAGCATTCTTCTAATTGCAGGCCAGCTGAACTAGGATTGACTGGTAAATTTTCTGGTTTAAGAATTTCACATTATAGGGATTCATATTTGGGTAAGATTCATATTTGGGTAAAATTCCACATACCCTGAGTTGTTCCTGAAGGCACATAGTAATTTTTGGGGACAATTCATAATTCAGCTCTGTCCCAGTCTGTAATTAGCAATATTAGCATTATCCAAATTCATGAATGGAAATGGTGTGTCCCACTTCATAAAAGCTGCATTGCAAGCGGTAAACTACTCCAAAACACTCCAAACTACAACTACTGTTGTGGTTTACCTCATTTAACTTAAATGTTGTATTCCTCGAAATAAAGTTAACATTTTCGCAACATGAATCTAATTTTCTAATAATTAGATTCATTTTGCAAAGAGGAAGTGTATATGTCATCTTTCAGGAAGAGGAAATCTATACGTCACAGATGGTCACAGTAAACAAAATTGAGCTTTTGCAATACTAGCTAGAAGGCAAGTAACCTATTTCATCACATATGTTCACCTCGGACAGTGAAACTTTATTTGACTGAGAGAGAATGGAAAATACTTCTATATCATGTCTGACACTGAATATGACAAGGAAGGATATTTTGGGGGGGATAGAGCAAACCAGAATTTACAGAGGATGAATTATCCAAACTAGAGGCTTGGATGGCAGCTGAGAAGGGGGGTGAGGGTGAGTCAGTTAATCTGCAACCCTTGCCCAGAATATCCGGAGATTGACGGTGTAGTTGTGGATCGTGCGATCTAAGCGGAATGCTTTTGTTGCAACGAGAGGGAAGTATTGATGCCAGTATTGGAGAACAGGAATGACCTAATCCATGCAGCAAAATCCGTTCCAAAATGTGTGGGTGATCATCCAGATTTCACCACCCCCCTCAACTCCTGAGATTCTGGAAACTTTTTACATTTTGAAAATAAACTGGAAGACTTTCTAAGCCCTAGAGACATAATGGTCAGCACTCAAAACAGAAAGTAGCTACCTAAAATTTGCAAAAAAGTGTGTAAGATAAGGCTAGTTTATTTGTATAGCACATTTCATACATACGAGTCATTCAAAGTACTTTGTTATTAGACCTAAAAAGAAAACACTATACTAAAAACTAAATTTTACATACACCGCGTGCACAATGATTAGGCCAGTGAGTGTTCTGATCATATCATTTCCATGCACATTTTCCAACTCCAAATCATATAAACTTGAGTGCTCATTAGATTCAATAATTTTCACGTAAAATGCATTGGTGTAATGAGGGAGGGTGTGGCAACAGTGAATAACACCATATATCAAGGTGTGCATAATTATTAGGCCGCTTCATGACCTCAGGTAAAATGGGCCAAAATAGAGGTTTTACTAACACTGAAAAGTTTTAAAATGCTTTACAGACTGCAACTCCTAAAATAGCAAATCTTTTGAGGTGGGACCACCGGACAAGCAAAGGTTTTGTTGCAAATAGTCATCTGATAGGCATCAAAAATGCATGGAGAAGAAAAAATGCAAATTAACTGCAAATGACTTGAGAATAATTAAATGTGAAGCTATAAAAGGTGTTAAGTGCTCAGAGACGTGGGCAAGGTAAGGAAGGCTGAAACCCGACCACCAATGAAAAAGATATGAAATGTACCGTATAGATTGGGCAAAGAAACACCTGAAGACAGATTTTCTAAGATTTTATGGCCAGATGAAATGAGAGTGACTCTTGATTGACTAGATGAATGGGCCCGTGGCTGGATCACTGATGGACACAAGGCACCACTTCAGTCAGGCGCCAGCCAGGTTGAGGAGGGGTACTGGTATGGGCTGCTATCATTAAGGATGAGGTAGTTGGACCTTTTTAGGTTGAAGATGGACTGAAACTCAACTCCCAAACCTACTGCCCTTTTCAAATGTGAGACATACAGTCAAGGAAGACAATACACCTTGTTTTTGCGTTTTGGGTCAGGATAGACAAACACTTATGCTGGCTACAACATACAGGAGTTACGTTATTGTAAGCCTTAACTAAAACTGTATATGGTTATATTGTGACTTTTTCTGGCATGGAAAAGTTCATATTTAGTCTCACTAGCAATTGCTCAAGTCATATGAATATTCCTAGGAAGATAGTAGATACTAGTATGCCTAGTACTGGCTAATAAGCTGTTAAAATAGCCAGTGGCAAAAGCCATACAGTTCATAGATGCTATGATGGAGGTACATTTAATAAGAAACGTTAGTCAGTTTAACACAATGCGCAATATTGTCTAGCGACCGCTGAAACATGTAATGCTGCAATAAAACTACGTTATACAGTCTTCACTGTAAAGTTAGTTTTCATCACCTTTTGATATTTTTGTTTTAATGTCATTCACAAATGAAGGAAAATAGTACGTTGTTATGCCATTAAATGAAATCGCTTTGTCAAACTCGCAAACAATTGCTTAATTCTTGACAATTTCAGTATATTATTAGATACTGGTAAAGCCTATTACTGATTAATACGCTGTTAAAATGGCCAGTGGCAAAGGGCATACAGTTCATAGACGCTATTTGTGGTGGAGGTAAACTTTGTAAGAAACGTCGACCAGTTTAACTGTATCAATATCATTCACAAATGGCCAATTACCTATTGACGCAGCCAGAGGCAAATGAGAAATTGTTCAGTGTATACACAAGAGGTTAAACTGACACCCATGAAATATACAGCTCTGTATTGTAATGGTTAATGACACATCCTTCGGCGACCCGACACATGTCGGCGACCCAAATTTGAATCCTGAGAGGGCTACACTTTAAACTGCGGGCCTGCTGAACTAATCTTGCCTGGTTCCTCGTTTATTTTGAGTCTATACCCAATGTCTTGTGATGACAATCTGATATAGGCAAAAGCCTTCTATTTCTGCTTTTATTAAAGCAGCAAGCTAGATTGCTATTTTGCTGGATAAAAAATGCAGACATTTATCTGATTACAATATGAAAACGAGTGAAACTTTAAATCTATCCCCGGTCCCTTAAACGTTTGCAAACAGAACATGACCGTGGCATTTTTCTCTAAATACAATGCCAACCAATAAAAATGGGCCTACTAGCGAAGCTACCCATCTTCGTGTAGCTTGTTGAGGTTAAAGTTCACAGCCACTCTATGACATCATTGCCAAAGAACAGAATTGGTGTGTGGTGGCTGTAGGAAATGGTTTGCTAATGCCAATTTGAAGTCCCCAAATTCAACCGGCTCTTTTGTCAGTATACAGTTTAAAAAATCAATGATTTCCGAATGTACTTCAAAGTTTTTTGGTGTAATTCTACGCTTGCAATGCTGCTTTTGTAAAGCGGACGCATCGTTTCTCTTCATAAATGATAATAATGCTAGTTACAGACTGGGAAAGAGCTGAATAATGGGTTGTGTTGTGTCTTCAGGAACAACTCAGTGTAAGTGGACTTTTACCCAAATGCAGAACTTAGATGAATGGAACTGAAGTATGTTCTTGTGAATCCCAAACAAGCTCTTATGCACTTCTTTGGAGTGCCCTCAGTTGTAATTTGTTGTGGAGTGGCTCTGAAGGGGCCACTATGTGTTTATTTGGGATTGAAGATTAGTTTGCCGGAAATTGGTTGAGGGTGATTTTGGGGCTGAACTATGGTTTCACAACAAGGAAGACATTCCAGAAAAATACTGACAACATCCCTGGTGACTGGTTATTGCTGAGCCTGGTGATTTGCATAATCATTATGTTTTTTGAAACTGCGTTCGCTGCGTCCTGTATCTGAATCACGCTGCTCAACTTACCTGGTGCGCAGGTCAGTTGAAACGAGCACAACTAGCAACCGCGTGAGACGAGATGCTTGGGAGGAATGTTTTCAAAAGTTTTCAGTGGTGGACAAAACTGTCTACCAAAGCAGCTACAGTAAAAAGTAATTCTATTAGTTATTATTAATACCTGTGGTATTATTAATACCTGTGGTATAGTCTCATACACCACAGCTATCATTTAGTTAACATTGAGGATTCAAACCACCCAGTTAATAATTATGTTCTATAATGTAAATATGAGAAACAATGAATTAATTTAATAAAATGTTATCAGTTTATTTCGATGCCTGACAACAATGTTTAATTACATATTACACAATAATACATTGTATGTAACATTGATTAACATTTAAACCTTAAGACTGACAGCTTCAATTTGAGGGTATTTACACCCATACACTGTGAACCATATAGGTTTACAGCTCTTATTCATAGTTTCCCATTTTAGTGACCAAAACATGAATGTGTAATTTTTTGTTCTTTTTTGCTAATCGTTTGCTTTCATCGACTCTGGGAAGTAACGTGAAGAAATCACCAGTCACTGAGTAGCCTGTCTTCCTGGTGATCATCTGACAGTTTGCACTATAGCCATTTTCACTTCCTGTTTGTTTTGGGGGCCTTTCAGTCTTTTCAGTCAAGTTTTCAGCAAGTAAAAATGCATGTTCAATTGGATTTAGGTCAGGTGATTGACTTGGCCAATCAAAAACATGTAACTTTTTTTCTACTAATAAGGCTGCTAATAAACACCTTTGTTGCCTCAGCAGTTTGTTTTGCAGTCGTTGACCAGTTACAGGGTGAAATGCTGTCTAATGAGTTTTCAGGAATTTGGTTTGCTCTGAGCAGACAAGATGTTTCTTTACACTTCATAATTCATCCTACTGATTCCATCAGCAGTCACATCATCAGTGAAGACTAGTGAGACAATTCCAATGTCTTACAGCGGCCCTGTCAAATTCCTTATCTAAATCACATCAAGAATCTGTGACACCACTAGAAAATGGCGCTCCACAAGTGTTGTCCTGCCACCCTGGAGCAAATCTCCCAAGAAGAATGAGCCAAAATCACGCTGACACTGTTTGCAAAGCTTAAATCTGTTATTGCAGTTTAAGGTGGCTCTGTCAAGTATTCATGTGTGGGATTTGAATGCAATGTTATGTTTTTGTTCTTACATAATGAAACCAGTGTCACTATAAAATAGTTGATTTTGAATGCCAATGTTATAATATAAAATGTAACACATTTTCAGTACACTAATTGTAATTTAAGTAATAGGAATGATTTGGTCATGGGTTTGAATACTCTATGACACTGTAAAATTAACTGCAATTTTAATGGTGTTCAAGTGTGTGTCGACATTTGATATCAAGTGGGTGTTAAAATTCAATGAATATAAAGTCGCGTGGTTGTCTTAACAGGAGCCGAATGGCCTCCATTGTGACTGTGAAAACTGAGAAGCGACCTGCTCCTGCCGATGGTCAGGATGTTGACTCCAACACCAAAAAACCCAGGTAACCAAAATTAATACAAGCAGTCTACATTTGGTTCCTGTATGCATTCAGAATCAAACTGGTCAGGAACTTGTTCATGTTCCTCAACCCCATCCCAATCTTTTCAGCGTAGATTTGAGTTTAAACAGCAGCCAAATAAACTTGCCATGATGTGTTTAACCTTCATGTTGTCTAAGGATTTGGGAACCATCAATGGAACCATCACTCAATCTCTGCCTACCCCAAAGGAAACTGCTGCCCAGCCTGAAGACCAAGCGGGCCCCAGAGCTAGTCCTAGTGATTGGTACTGGGGTGAGTTCAGCTGTGGCCCCTCAGGTTCCTGCCTTGCGATCCTGGAAAGGTTTGATCCAGGCCTTGCTGGATGCAGCTAATGACTTTGACCTCCTTGAGGAAGAGGAGAGTCGCCGTTTTCAGAAGAGCCTTCAGGAGGACAAGAACCTAGTTCATGTCGCGCATGACCTCATTCAGAAGCTTTCTCCGGTAAGGCTCCGCCGCTCCGGTGCACACAGCTACACATGGACAGCACCAGTGACTTCCATTGTAAATGTTCCTTAATTGGGATTAGTAATCCTAGTGGGAGTGACAGTGACAGACAAGTGTAGCTCTTTCTTTTAACTACATTTCAAAGCATTTAATTGAGATTTTTTTATTCCGTGTTGTTTGTAAATGGTTATGTCATAAGCTATGTACAAAATTAATAGATTAAAACGAAAGCAACACTTAATCATACAATTTCTTGTATTCAAAGCCAGTTACAAGTTGGATTAAAAGCAGTTCTGGCAGTCAGGCTAATTAGAACGTGACTTTGCTGGATGTTGTTTGATTCCCCATAACCTTCAAGTTGATTTATCGCAAAAAGTCAACAAACCAGTGAACCGTGACTAAATGATGGAGAAAATCAAGGGGAATTTTTTTTAGGATTTTCATACCAGCTCATTTCCTTCAAACCATGTCAGCTCAAACAACAAGCATTTGATAAGGACTTAATACGATATGCTTAAAATGTTAGTCATGTCTCAGCGCACCTTTCACAATGTGTAAACATAAGTTTCAGCAGCATGGTGTGGTTTGATCCAATGGTTTTACTCCAGTTCATACTCGTGCAGACTCAGGCTTGTTGATGTTGATTATATATTTGTGAGACTTTAGCATTTTATGTGAGTGGTGCTTGTGCTGTCTTGTTGAAAAAGAGTAATTTAAATTGAATAATACATATACATATAGTAACATGCAAAGGTATTCAACTCCCTTGCGAATTTTCTAATTTTACTGAATAATATTAGTCAACATATAAAACAATCTGTTTGGTATTTTATAACACTTTGTATCAGCAAAATGACTCAAAATATACTGCTAAAGCAACACAGAGCCAAAATGTTTAATGTTCTTGACTGGCCAGTTAAGCATGTTCATGGAAATACAGTATATCTGGAATATATTTAGAACCCCCTTCACTTTTCCCCCATTTTATGTTATTGGTGTATAGATATTTTTAATAAATAATATCACATTTATTTTACATTTACCTAAGTATTCAGACACCTTAACTGTCACAGCAATTACAGCCTTCTTTGGTATGTCTCTGCCAAGATTTCCGGTTTGGTAGGAAACATTGCTACACAGCCATTTTGTTTTTTCCAGAGATGTCCGATCACGCTCTGGCTGGACCACTCATTCACAGTCTTGTTCTTGTTGCCACTTATGCGTTTTCTTGGCTGTGCTTAGTTGTTGTCCTGTTGGAAGGTGAATCTTCACCCACATCTGATGTCCTGAGCAGAAACATCTCATGGATGATCGGTGGAAAAAGGATTGCAACTGCACTCAATTTTGAGTGCCATAGCAAAGGGTCTAAATACTTATGTAAATGTGATATTTCTGATTTGTATACATTTTCAAACATGGCTAAAAAAAAAATTTTCTTTGTTATTAGGGGGTTTGGTGTATAGATTAGTAAGGGAGAAAACCATTGTATCCATCTTAAAATAAGGCTGTAATGTAACAAAATATGAAAAATGTGAGGGTGTCTGAATATTTCTTAAAGAACTTTAAATACTATTTTCAGCCTACACTTTACCCTCTCATTATTTCATTTAAAAAATACAATGTGCTGGAGTACAGGGCCATAACAACAAACGTTGTCTTTGTCCAAATACATGCATACATGCATACATGCATGCATACATACATACATACATGCATATTCTGGGAGCACAGGCCGCAAGCCAATATGTCCATTCATCCTTGAAAAAAGAGAACTTCATCAAACACAGTTTGATACTGCAGTTTGCACAATGGTTTTGCTGCGAGTGCACTCCAAGCATTGTAAGACACTGTGGATTAGTCAGTTAATGAGCCTAATCTGAAGGTGAGACTCAAGGAATGTTTGTGACCTAAATCATTGGCTGTTGTTGAATGACCTAAGCAAATTGTATTGCTTCTCCTATTGAGGCCTATATTTGTTTAAAATAACAGTAAGGTCTGAATCCAGGTCATGTTTGAATTTATGATTAGTGTTGAACACTGATAAAAAACGTTTGTCACGTTGTCATCATATCAAATAGATTCAATGTTTTCCTATTTTCATTTAGTAGTGGTTGCTGCTCCTAGCAAGGTTTTGTTGTTGTTGCAGGGACTATGTACAAAACATGCTGTAAAGTCAACATTGTTCATCTTAAATGGATACAAAATCCCTGAAATTGAAGATGATAGTCTGCTCTTCAATTAAATAAATTCCAGACAGTATTTTTATATAAGCACCCAAAATCTAAGTTGATAGAACATGTACAAATGGTGGCTTTAACCATCCCCGCCACATGTAGCTATGTGGATGGGTTTGTTGTCTAAACATGTGCACATGCATGCAGCATGATACACTGAATTACCTCAATCAAACCTAGACACACCTGCCTTAATTGATGGATCATGAAAAATATAATATTGAGTCCTTTTATTAAACAGGTACTGTAGCTAGCTAGCTGAACATAAACAGTGAACCACCAGTCCAACCTATACAACCTAAACAAACAACACTGACTGTTAAGGCCAAATATACTACCCAAGTAATGTTTGATTTCTATGTGCTAACGCTAGGCTAATAAGTAACAATGTAACAGCTTTTCAGTTACAATAGTTCACACATCATGCCTATAGCTAGCAGTGTACATACTGTTAGCAAAACACAGCAAATACACCACCAAGTAGCTAAATAATTTCACCCAATCATGGTTAGAAATCGAAGCAGAAATTGGCCTAGATGAAATTACCCCATCTCTTCCAGACCTGTCCACTATCAATGAATTACTGTAAAAACAGATTCATCCAGAGCAGGTGAAAGTATCCTGTTGTTACTAAGGTAAGGAATTCACAAGGGAATCCATCAGAGGGATCATTTATGAAGAGGGCAGATTATTTTCCTCTGGGATGTTCTTCTTGTTTAAAGGGGTAATCCATCCAAATGTTAAATATTGCAATTATCGTTACTTTGTTGTTATTTTTCCGCATAGAAAACCCACACTGCAATTCTCGAGTTGTCTCTGGTTGGTTAGGTAAATGTTCACTTTAGTAGTTAGCTAGTGAACATGTCTACGTAGTAGCACAAAAGCAAAAACCATGATGTGACGTAGTTGTAAAAGTTACTTTTCTAACTCAAAATGTTTTCTGTTGGAGCTATTGCAACCTGCATAATTAGTCAAAGTAGGTCAAGGTTGCCTACGTTCAGCTGAAATTTCCATCTTACTGACCACAATGTTTGGTGCCTTGTTTCAGGGCACCCAACATATTAGAACAGATTGATCAAATGTCCATATAGTTTAGTCTTTGTTTGCATATCCTTTACATCAATAATTGCCTGAAATATTCATCCTATGAACTACATCTGATGATGAGCCTCATTCATGAAAGGTGTGTATGATCATTTCACAGAGCTGGTATTCATCAGTATTCATGAAATGTGCATATGATAATTTCACAGAGCTGGTATTCATCAGTATTCATGAAATGTGCATATGATAATTTCACAGAGCTGGTATTCGTCAATATTATCTTTGTCGTATCCTTGCGATCAAACTCATGTCTGGTAAGAGACAGTTTAAACCAACGTAAAAAAATAAGATAATGCTTGATTTGCAGTAAAACCATCATTTTCACGAAAAACTATCGCAACAGCCTCAGTAACAACCACAATTATAATCATAATAATAGGTAATATAAAATAAGTTGAGGAATATAACACAAATGCACCGTAATATTACATATTGTATCACTACATATTTTTGTATTATTTATTTCACTTAAATCTGCATTTTCCATCTCCTATTTCTGTTCATGTGTTTGTAAGCTTTGAGTTGCCTTTGTGTATGTAATGCGCTAGAGAAATAAACTTTCTTTACTTGGCCTTGGGTTTCCTAAGTCACTCTGGCCTATAGTGTTGATATATTTGGAGATCATAAATGGTCGTTATTAGGTCACTGGCTGGCATCTTGATTAGTTAACAGGTCTTAAATTGACTAGTGAGAGGATAAATAAACCAGTGGTTCTGGGTTGAGCAGTTAACCCAATAATGACAGCGCTTGCTCCTCTGAAGGACCTCCGCTCTGGGCTGAGATGTGAAAGTGTGTTCCGTAACTGTGCTGATTTTGTAATGAAGAATGACGAATGGTAAATTAGCAATAGTTTGAAGGTTGCCATACCTGCATAAATTACGGGTGTGCAAGATATAAATGAGGACGGGTGCAGCGCGTTCTCACGGCCACAGCTGTATTTGATTTAACATTCTGCGATGACATCTATGCTCAATTCAACCAGATGCGACCGTTTCGTGAATCACACTTGGAAATTATTGTATGTCTCTTCACACACTTGAATCTGAGATCTTTTCTGAAAAGGTTTCATGAATGAGGGCCTCTGAGTACGTTTCCTGCTGATGATCTGTCGGGCCTGTGTAGAAGCTCTTTTCGGTTGTTTGTCTTGAGGTCTTCTTGGCTTCAGACTTAACTGCAGGAAACAAATGATGTGGATATGAATTGGCATTTTTGAGGTAATTGTCTTCCTGTATGATGAAGCACCATAATGAGTTTCAAAGCATGTCATTGTACTTCACCAGTAAACATGTTTATGTACACCTCAGAGTTCATGTAACCCTCCTCTGCCATTTTTTTAGATCAGTTAATGTGCCATGATCTTTTCCTCTTACCATCCTTTGGTAAATGTTGCTCTTTGTTCTTTTGAGAAAATATGCCTAATTTTGGAATTTTGCTACATTAAATATCTTTATCAGATATTTTTTTATTGTAATCAATACTATATCATTATTGTTTAATTACATGGATATAGGACAAGTCTCGCACTCTAAAAATCGAAATGTCAACAGCTTTTGCTCATGTGTTGTACGTCAGAGATCAGTTCTCCCAATCAGCAATTAGAAGAGGAGATCAGCTGGTTGCTTATCACTTATTTTAGAGGGGAATAACAAGGTTAGTCTAAATTCTTTAATCGCTTGATGTAACTGGACTGTCTCTCTAAGCATGCAACTCTCTAACTCAGGGAGAGTAGTGTTGAGCTAGCACAAGTGCACAGTCATCTCTTTATATTGCTTTCCTGCCACTGATGTTATTTGATAATAGTTACTACAAAAAGTTATCTGTGAAAAAAAGCAAATGCAGTGTCATTTGGGGAACCTCAATTATTGTAGTCAATACCATAACTATTTAATGTAATTAATGTCTGTTGCGGTTTTTAAATGTGACCTTTTTTAACATCCTAATCCTAAAAATGTGTTGTATACCTTTTGGTGATTATAAGGTCTTTGCTCAACAAAATGTTGAATTTGGCCTGTAATTGTCAGGGTTACCAGTCTCTGCCCTTATGGTGTGGTAGAACATGAGCTGCTTTCCATTCTTTAGGAATTTTTCCCAGGATTAAAGTATAAATATGGGAAACTAAGCCAGGAATAAATGGTACTGCTCATTGGCTGTAATGGATTTCTCTTTGCATCTATAGCAAGCCAGGCACAGGTTTTCTGGGAGCTGCTACACTTTTACAGAAACTGCATCTAGCCCTATCAGGTAGTGTGCTGTGGATCTATTCCTCTCGCCATCATATTGGTAAATTTTGCATTTCATAACATCTCTCTGTTTGCAGTAGCTTTTGGGGGAAATTGCTGTTTTGTGAAAAATAGACCAGTTCTCTTGAGAAAATATGCTTAATTATGGAATTTTGATACTTTTGTTTTTTATACACTGAACAAAATTATAGATGCAACACTTTTGTTTTTGCCCCGATTTATCATGAGCTGATCTCGAAGATCTAAGACTTTCTCTATGTACACATAGTCCTTTTTCTCTGAAATATTGTTCACAAATCTGTCTAAATCTGTGTTTGTGAGCACTTCTCCTTTGCCGAGATAATCCATCCACCTGACAGGTGCTGCATATCAAGATGCTGATCAGACAGCATGAGTACTGCACAGGTGTGCCTTAGGCTGGCAACAATAAAAGCCCACTTGAATCAGTACTATAACTTCACTGTTTGCATGGATATTTGATTTAACATTCTGCGATGACATCTATGCTCAATTCAACCAGATGCGACCGTTTCGTGAATCACACTTGGAAATTATTGTATGTCTCTTCACACACTTGAATCTGAGATCTTTTCTGAAAAGGTTTCATGAATGAGGGCCTCTGAGTACGTTTCCTGCTGATGATCTGTCGGGCCTGTGTAGAAGCTCTTTTCGGTTGTTTGTCTTGAGGTCTTCTTGGCTTCAGACTTAACTGCAGGAAACAAATGATGTGGATATGAATTGGCATTTTTGAGGTAATTGTCTTCCTGTATGATGAAGCACCATAATGAGTTTCAAAGCATGTCATTGTACTTCACCAGTAAACATGTTTATGTACACCTCAGAGTTCATGTAACCCTCCTCTGCCATTTTTTTAGATCAGTTAATGTGCCATGATCTTTTCCTCTTACCATCCTTTGGTAAATGTTGCTCTTTGTTCTTTTGAGAAAATATGCTTAATTATGGAATTTTGATACTTTTGTTTTTTATACACTGAACAAAATTATAGATGCAACACTTTTGTTTTTGCCCCGATTTATCATGAGCTGATCTCGAAGATCTAAGACTTTCTCTATGTACACATAGTCCTTTTTCTCTGAAATATTGTTCACAAATCTGTCTAAATCTGTGTTTGTGAGCACTTCTCCTTTGCCGAGATAATCCATCCACCTGACAGGTGCTGCATATCAAGATGCTGATCAGACAGCATGAGTACTGCACAGGTGTGCCTTAGGCTGGCAACAATAAAAGCCCACTTGAATCAGTACTATAACTTCACTGTTTGCATGGATATAGAGCGAAAGACCTGCAATTTACACAAAATGCATCTTGCCGTATCCCAGTATGTGGGTGTGATTTGTGTGGCTACTGGTTTGAATATTTTAACTAGACTACATGCCCTGGTTGATGAGTTCCTTCCCGTCAAAGGATCCCATCCTGCTATTAATTAATTAGCTCACTCGGTCTGTAATCTCTGAGCAGTCCTGCAATTGACTAGGCTGCTTGTTGTGCTAAGCTCACCTCAACAGTGCTTTTATAGCTATTCATAGAAGGCCAGCCCTTCTGTTTTCCTTTCACTACTGTCAGGCAGTGTGTGCGTCCTGCTTAGCTCAGAGTAATCGAGGACACTAAGTCTGCCTTCAACACAAAGCCTCACGAATGTTCAAAACCCTGAAGATTTATGTAAAATTTTGAATCTTTTAAGAAAAGTAAATAAAAGAAAAGAACATTTCAATATACCATTTGTAATTCAATAATAAGTAACTGTAATTACAAATGGTACCTTGAAGTGTTATTGTTTGATTTATTTAAAATGTTAACACTGACACTTTATATTAGGAAGTTTATTTATGAAATATGAAATATGATGCTTGCATAAGTATTCAGCACCCAGCCATTCATATTTTATTGAACCGTTGTTTGCTGCAGTAATAGCCTTAAAATCTTTTGAGGTATGTACCATCTTTCCAGACCCAGTCGGAGTGATTTTGATTTATTTTTCACTGCAGATATGTTCCAGGTTGTTCATGTTGATTGGACAGGGCATTTGGACTGCAATTTTCAAATGGAGACTGAGGACATTGTCTGAACCAGTGTAGGACATTCAACTTTTCATTATTGAGCCATTTCCTTGTTTCTTTGTCCTTGTGGTTAGGATCGTTCACTAATGGAAAACAACTATCTACAACTTATTTTTGGTAACGTTCTGGTAACGTGAGCAAGTTCTTCATCGAAATGTGTGTGAGAAAGAGGACTTATACAATGTATTCATACTCTAGAGGGTCATTGAAAAGTAGTACAGCTGGTGTCAAATGAAAAGCCATAGTGCAGACTTTGCAGACCATTACTGTCCAATATCCCAACTATGCTGTGACATGAATTTTAGGCCATTTCACCTAGTCTTACTAGGCTTCTCTGTAGCTCTAGGCTTCACGCGAGTATCCTTCTTGTTTTCGCGGTATAGTTTTGAGGGACAGCCTTGACTTGGCTGTGACTGTGGTGTGATGCAGGTTCCACTTCTTGTTTATTGATCCAAATGTACTACTGGGATATCCAAACCATTGGCTGTTTTTTTTTTTTACCCTTTTCATTATCATTAAAAATTGTATCACTTTATCTGTAACATTCTTAGATGCTCTTTGGTCTTCATTTTCCTTCAGATTCACAGCCTGATCAATGACCCTTCAGCTGTGGGTTTTATATCTAGAAAATGTGACCACAACATTAATGGTTCACATATAGAGGTCTATGGTAAGTTACAGTGGATATAAAAACTGTACACTCCCTTGATAAAATGCCAGGTTTTGTGATATTAAAGAATGAGACAATGATAAATCATGTCAGAAATGTTTCCACTTTTAATGTGAACTGTAATGTGAACAATTGAATTAAAAAACAAACTGAAATCTTCGAGAGGGAAAAAAACTTACAATAACCTGGTTGCATAAATGTGCACACCCTCTTATAACTGGGGATGTGGCTGTGTTCAGAATGAACCAATCACATTCAAACCCATGTTAAATAGAAGTGATTACACACCTGCCATCATTTAAAGTGACTGATTTATCACAAATAAAGTTCAGCTGTTCTTCATTTATGGGGTAGGGTGGCAAAGCAGAAGAAGCCTTTTCTTACAAAGATAAACATCCAAACCATGCTGAAGTTTGGGAGACTTGATGTTCGTTTTTGCAAAAGCACATGGGAAAATGTGTTATGGTCTGATGAAACCAAGGTTGGTAATTCCAAAAGGTATGTTTGGTGCAAAAACAACACTGCACATCACCAAAGAACACGATACTTACTGTTAAACATGTTGGTGGCAGCAACGTGCTTTGGGGGTGTTTTTCTTCAGCTGGAACTGGGGCCTTAGTCAGTGTGGAGGGAATTAAGAACAGTTCTAAATACCAGGCAATTTTTGCACAAAACCTTCAGGCATCCGTTAGAAAGCTCAAGCTGAAGATGAAGAGAAAGTTCACCTTTTAGCACAACAACAACCCAAAGCACACATTCAAATCCACAAAGCATGGCTTCACCAGAAGAAGATTAATGTTTTGGAATGGCCCAGCCAGAGGCCAGACCTGAATCCAATTGAACATCTGTGGGGTTCTGAAGAAGGCTGTGCACAGTAGATGTCCTTGCAATCTGACAGATTTGGAGCGCTTTTGCAAAGAAAATTGGGCAAATAATGCCAAATCAAGATATCATGCTAATAGACTCCTACTCAAAAAGACTGAGTGCTGTAACAAAATCAAATGGTGCTTCAACAAAGTATTAGTTTAAGGGTGTGCACACTTCTGCAACCAAGTTATTTTGAGTAAAAAAAACAAACATTTTTCCCTCTCAAAGATTTGTTTGTTTTTCAATCGAACTGTTCATGTTATAGGTCAAATTAAAGGTGGAAAAAGTTCTGACACTTTATCTTTTTTATTTTTACATCACAAATGTCTGGCATTTTAACAGGGGTGTGTAGACTTCATTTCATAAATTTTTTTCTTGTAAATATTTGCCAACACAACTAATGTCACCCAACAATAATATATTTTGAGTTTCAATGCTGTTTTAGAACTGCCATTGGAAAAATGCTTCATGAATGTAAAATGTGGGATAAAAAGAAAAAAATTGTAGTGGTAATAAAGGGAAATATCTTCTGAATGGTAAGGGCTGAAATTAAGCCTTCTGTGAGAAAGAAAAGACAACAAAGCATGATAAAACATAACTGTTATTGTAAACTACTATTAGATTCAATTTTATTCAATTATTTTTTAAAGAAGCTTTTGTTTCTTAGCCAGGCAAAGGGTTAGCTATGGGGAATCTAGACAGTTTGCTGTGTGACGTGTGTGACTGGTAACAAAGCATGAGTGAGTGATCGCATTTTAAACAGGTAATTATATTTACCATATTATTATGACACTTAAGACCACATGGATTATGGTCTTAATAGTAGAACAGTAGCAGCATAGATGCTCACAGCAGTTTTGATCATCAGTGGTAGTTAGCGCTGCTACTGCCACATTGCCTGCATGCACTGGTGTACTGTAGGTGAACAGGCAGTTCGACATTCTTCTTAGCCTTGCTAACATTGGCTTAGGGTTCCTAGTTGCTAGCTGTAGAGAGGTAGTCCTCATAGTGTATGCTGTAATAGACAAGGGATGAAGTGGTCTCTAGCGGCCATTATAGTTTCCTACAGTAAGCCTACTTAGCTCCCTATGGCTTATATATTCGAGACATGAATTTTTTTGTCAAAATCATTGAATATCAGGGAATTTTGTAGTATGTTTACATTTTAGTTGACATTTATCAAAATGTATTATCCATGCAGTATTTTTTTATTGGGTTATTTTTCGCTTTCCCCTTATTGTTATGGTTAGGCAACTTATTTTTCCATGTCCATTTATGCCCTTTCCGCTTGTCAACTGGCAATCACTTCAGTCAAGATATGCATCTCCTGTACCCGCTAACAAATGCAAACATGCCAAAAAAAATGTATTTCAAGTCCTTTGGCTACATAATGATGCTTTAAAATACTGTGTGTTAAAAGTAGATGAAATAAAAGCTCAATGCAAAGTATGTAAAACTACTATCGATCTATCAAATATGGGAGAGAGCACTTCACAGCCACGCAAACAGTAAGAAGCATGCTACCTGCATGAAGCCGATAGGCGCAACATCTTAATGATGATCATTATTGTGCATTACACAGATCAGCCATAACATTATGACCACCTGCCTAATATTGTGTAGGTCCCCCTTTTGCCGCCAAAACAGCCCTGACCCGTCGAGGAGAGGACTCCACTAAACATCTGAACGTATGCTGTAGTATCTGGCACCAAGATTTTATCTGCAGATCCTTTAAGTCCTGTAAACTGAGATTAGTGCCTCCATGGATCGGACCTGTTTGTCCAGCACATCCCACAGATGCTCGATTGGATTGAGATCTGAAAAATTTGTAGGCCAAGTCAACACCATGAACACGTTGTTTTCCTCACACCATTCCTGAACAATCTTTGATTTGTGGCCGTGCGCTTTATCCTGCAAAAAGAGGCCAACACCATCAGGGAATACCGTTGCCATGAAAGGTTGCACATGGTCTGCAACAATGCTTTGGTAGGTGGTATGTGTCAAAGTAACATCCACATGAATGGCATGAATGACCCAAGGATTCCTAGCAGAACATTGCCAAAAGCATCACACTGCCTCCTCCAGCTTGCGTTTTTCCCATAGTGCATCTGGGTGCCATGTGTTCTCCAGGTAAGCGATTCACACGCACTCGACCATCCACATGATGTAAAAGAAAACGTGATTAATCAGACCAGGCCATCTTGCTGCTCATGTGCCCATTGTAGGCACATACACAACTGTGATCCACTGTGTGTCCACTTTTGATAGGTACTGACCATTGCAGACCGGTAACAGCCCACAAGGGCTGCAGTTTTGGAGATGCTCTGACCCAGTCGTCCAACCATCACAATTTGGCCCTTGTGGAAGTCGCTCAGGTCCTTAGGCTTCTCAATTTTCCTGCTTATAACACATCAACTTTGAGGACAGAATCTTCATTTGCTGCCTAATGTATCCCACCCCACAGGGGCCACGATAAAGAGATTAGTGTCAGTGGTCATAATGTTATAGCTGATTGGTCTATGTTTTAGCACTGAAAACTTAGTTTTATACTGAAAATGTCTGTGAACTAGTAAATTAGGCTTTCAAATTGATGGGTTTAAAATACTGTTGGCTGGTTTTTGTCTGCTCATTGCTCGGCACAATAGCTGCTTGTATTCCGTTCATTATAGGTCATGGAAATTCAGTTTTTTAATTAGTGAAAGTCAGACAAAACTTGGAACAATTCTACCAATACTGATTTAACGGGATAGTTTGTTCGAAAATCATATTTCGGTGACTGTCTCCTTACTCCCAGTTGGTCCTTCAGGCACATAGTCATTTTTAAAACAGTCCATTATTCAGCTTTCTCTGTCAGTAATTAGCATAATTGGCATTGTACAAATTCATGAATGGAATCCATACGTATCCCTATCACTAAGCTGCATTGCAAGTAGAAAATGACTCTTAACTAAGACAATTGGTTTTGTTTACCTCAAAGAGCATAAAGATGTTGCATTCCTCTTAATAAAGTTTTAGTTATAGCAATATAATTCATTTTAAATAAATGGGTGTTTACCGGTCAGTGTTCACAATTGTATCAATCCCGTATACACAGTATTCAAAGATATTCACTTGCAGTTAAGCAAGGTGCTTATTAAGTCTTTGATATTCACCTCGGACAGTCACCTCGGTGATGGTGAACTTATTCATCCCCAACCCTTGCCCAGAATATCCAGAGGCAATGTGTACTTTATGTATACTAGCATCGCAGTCAGTAGTATTACTTACAATCTGTCTTGTCTCCACGGGTTGAACTGAGTAATTTGATAGAGTTGCATATGCCTTTAGTCCTCTTCTAATTGAACATGGGTCATAATCCTCTGTATTAAAATGTTGCTCCAAAAAATGTTATGTCTCGTTGGTGAAGTTCATCCATTAATTGTCGCCCAATACGACTCGGGAGAGGCAGAGGTATTGTCCCAATTGCAGAAGGGTAGAATTTAATTAGCTCAAGATCCACGAGCTGGCAAACGAGCAATCAGAAGTTGACATGGAACAAAGGAAATCCAAAAGCTCAAAGTTTATTTATCAAACACACTGAACAACTCATCTTGCACAATTAAATTCACAAATGAATATATAAAGTAAAAATATAGCAATAATATACCTAAGAGTAAATTAGCAGAATTAAAAAAACTATGCAAAGCAACCTCTCTACACATAGCTTGTTGAAGTTTAAGTTCACATTCCCCTAGATAACATCACTGCCGAAGAAAAGATGCTGTGTATGATGGCTATAGGAAAAAGTTTGTTAGTGGCAGTTTGAATTCAGTCAATTCCGCCAGCTGTTTCGTCAGTGTACAATTTAAAGAATTGAGGCTACCACGACAGATAACTCAATGTTGTAGTGTTTTTGAGTTTTTTTCTTGTAATGCAGCTTTGCGGTACAAAATGCTTCCATTCATGAATTTAGACAATGTTAATAACGCTAATTACAGAAAGGGACAGAGCATATTAATGGATTGTTTGAAAAAAAAATACAACAGGCCTTCTGGAACATCTATTGGGAAGTACATTTTCAGAAAAAAATGAATTTTGGGTGAACTATCCCTTTAAGAAAGCAAGTTAAGTCAGAGTCACCGATGGTTGAGTCCAAGTCAAGACACAAGTCCTGAAAGAAAATTTGATTTCAGTCTGACTGGAGGCAGTACTATATTTAGCTAGAAAGATTTCAGTGTTTATCACCATTCATGAACAGTCATTGTGTTATACTTTTCTAATGATAGTCCCACAATATATACTGACTTCATTCAGTGCCCAGTGCCCAGAATCCTATCATTATGGTTTTATTTCTATATTTTGTTAAATTTTTATTAAAAAGTTAAGTGTTTTAGAATCCATGCATCAAAGTAGTTTTTTGAGACAAACACCACCTAACCTGTATTCATTGTGTTCCTTCCTTCAATACAGAGAACAGGCAATGTGCGTTCTACCTTTTTCAAGGACTGCCTGTATGAGGTGTTTGATGACCTGGAATGTAAGATGGAGAATGCAGGGAAGCACCTTCTCCGATCTGTACTACAGCTGATGGAGAGTGGAGCGCTCGTCCTCACCACCAACTTTGACAACCTGCTAGAGATCTATGCAGCCCATCAGGGATCCAAACTAGAGTCCCTGGACCTCACAGATGAGAAGAAGGTAACTGCTTGTTTCCCCTTTGAAAAATATATCTGGTCTAGCCTTCAGGAACCATCTGCTCCTCAGGAACAAATATGAAGTTGTGCATAACTGTGTGGATAAAAAAAAAATGTTGTTCACCAGCTTGCGCTTAGCCTAAAAGAAAAGTAAGAAAACGTATTTTCTCCCAAAACATGTCACAATTATATGTAACTCTGCATTCAATACTTTGTGCACCATCCTTTTGCCAAGATAACAGCTCTGCGTTGTCTCTGGTCCTTTTCAGTGAGGTGGAGGAACAAATAGGAAGGGATTGGAGACCTTTCCTTCATACAGAAACTTTCCAGATCCTTGAATCTTGCTTGGACTCTCCTTGTCAGCTCACCCACTGTTTTCCTAAGGGATTTAGGTCAGGGCACAGTGATGGCCATTGCAAAATCTTGTTTCTATGGTCGGTGATACATTTTTAGGAGGATGATTTGGATGGTTGTCCTTCTGGAAGATTCAATGATGACCCAGTTTTAGTTTCCTGGCAGAGGCAGATTTAGGTTTTGTATGTCACAAATGACCGATTTAAGAGTTCCCAAAAACACAGTGAGATTTTAATCAGAAAAATCTTAACATTTTTTAGGGGTTTCAATAATTGACATGCATGATTTTGAATGAAATAATTTGTTGATGAATTTTCACTCATAAAAAATGTTTTGGGTGTAAATGCTGATTGAGTGTTTGCTGCTTTTAAACATTTTAATTTGAATAGCATTCATTACTTTAAATCTTCTCAAAGCAACACATGAAATACAATAAATGTAAAAAACAACGTAATTCACATTCAAGCAATCACGTTCAAGGATTGTGTCCAAGCACAGAACCGGGAAAAATTATCTGCAGCATTGAAGGTCCCCAAGAACACAGATCTTTATCATTCTTAAATGAAAGAAGTTTTGAACCAATAACACTTCCTAGAGCTAGCCACCCAGCTAAACTGAATAATCGGGGGAGGAGGACCTTGGTCAGGGAGATGACCAAGATCCTGATGGTCACTTGGACAAGCTCCAGAGTTTCAGTATGGAGTTGGGAGAATATTCAAGAATGACAACTATTTCTGCAGCCCTCCACCAATTAGGCCTTCATGGTAGAGTGTTCAGACGGAAGTTACTGCACAGTAGAAGGCAAATGAATTCTGAAAATCAAATGTCGACCACATTTCAGGCTAGCAGAATTTACCTGTTGAAACTGGCACTCAGGCAACACCTGCTGACAATTTCTGGTGTGGAATATACAACTATCAACCACCAGGTGGTGTGAAGTGTAAATATGATCTCATCTTTTTTATATTTTTGTAACACAGACCATTTAGGTGTGTAAAAACATGCATGCATGCAACATTTGGCAATGAAGGGTTAAATGATTCACATGAGACTAATGACATCAGGAGCCTGTGGTATTGCCCTTCAGGTGTGGTATTTATGGCGTTCTTCCATCAGGACTAATACCCCTGTCTGATGTTAGTTCCTCGCCGGTGCGAACAGGATTTGGGGCAATGGACTGTAAAAGTGTGTTTGTGTTTGTTCAGGTCCTGGAGTGGGCTCAGGGGAAGAGGAGTCTGAGTGTTTTGCACATTCACGGTGTTTACACAAATCCAAGCGGCATTGTACTCCACCCTGCTGGCTACCAGAATGTATTGAGGAACACTGAGGTCATGGTGAGCATTCTAAATAACATACCACAAATGTTTAGGCTAAAGGTTTTTTCCATTGTAATACATTTAAGTTATTAGTGAAGTGTCTTAATGGAAACGGAATTGCATTGCTTTGATAGAGGGAGATCCAGAAATTGTACGAGACCAAGTCGTTTGTTTTCTTGGGCTGCGGACGTACAGTGGATGACACCACCTTCCAGGCTCTCTTCCTGGAAGCGGTCAAGCACAAGTCAGACCTGGAGCACTTCATGCTAGTGCGTCGTGAGGATGTGGGGGAGTTTAAAAAGCTGCGAGACAACATGCTTGACAAGGGCATAAAGGTGATCTCCTACGGCAACGAGTATGCTGACCTGCCCGAATACTTTGAAAGGCTGGCCAACGAGATCTGCAACCGAGACATGGTCACTAACGGCTGGGGTAAGGCCACAGAACCATTTATCAACCTTTGAGAGGAACCTAATTTCTCCAGGAAATTAAGAAAAACATTTATAACCCCTTTCTCCCCATTTGTCTGATATCCAGTTCATGATTAAAGCACTGCTTTAATGTAGATGTTGAAATCAGACTCAGAACCGTCAATGTTAAGAAATGTCTTCCAAAGCATATCCAATACTGTTCTGGTTCAATACGGAGAAGGTCTTAAACAGGTCGTGGAACCATGACATCTGCTTGCAAAGTGATAAATGACCGCTTGTACTTTGGATGGGAAACATGTGTTGCTATTTTGTTAAAGTGGGTCACTTAATGTTAAAGGGTCTTGGATCAATTTGTTTGGATGAAAATGCAATGCATCTGGTTTGAGGACTGTCACTGGTAGATCCCACACGATAGTAATTGATGATCTTAATTAATACCGGTTTATAAGGGGTGTCCCCGAACTGCTCCAATATTACATTACACTTAAATTGTAGGCACTATGGGAAGACATTTGGTTAGTCTGGTAAGATGGTAAATCATGTTGAGTCAAAAATATTTTGACCAAAATAGGATTTGTGTTTAGAAATCAGGCCTGATATTTGTTTATAGAAATAAGGCAACGTTTTTTCAATGTTAGACTATTGATAGATTATCTGCAGCCAGTGGCTTCCACATTAATATCTGTAGGTACCATGTACAGTGGGGTAAAAAAAGTATTTAGTCAGCCACCAATCGTGCAAGTTGTCCCACTTAAAAAGATGAGGCCTGTAATTTTCATCATAGGTACAGTTCAACTATGAGAGACAAAATTAGAAACAAATCCAGAAAATCACATTATTGGACTTTTTTATGAATTTATTGGTAAATTCCTTGGTAAAATAAGTATTTAGTCACCAACAAACAAGCAAGATTTCTGGCTCTCACAGACCTGTAACTTCTTTAAAAAGCTCCTCTGTCCTCCAGTCGTTACCTGTATTAATGGAACCTGTTTGAACTTGTTATTAGTATAAAATACACCTGTCCACAACCTCAAGCAGTCACACTCCAAACTCCACTATGGCCAAGACCAAAGAGCTGTCAAAGGACACCAGGAACAAAATTGTAGACCTGCACCAGGCTGGGAAGACTGAATCTGCAAGAGGTAAGCAGCTTGGTGTGAAGAAATCAACTGTGGGAACAATTATAAGAAAATGGAAGACATACAAGACCACTGATAATCTCCCTCGATCCGGGGCTCCACGCAAGATCTCACCCCGTGGGGTCAGAATTATCACAAGAACGGTGAGCAAAAATCCCAGAACCACACGGGGGGACCTAGTGAATGACCTGCAGAGAGCTGGGACCAAAAAAACTAAGGCTACCATCAGTAACACACTACGCCACCAGGGACTAAAATCCTGCAGTGCCAGACGTGTCCCCCTGCTTAAGCCAGTACATGTCCAGGCCCGTCTGAGGTTTGCTATAGCATTTGGATGATCCAGAAGAATGTCATATGGTCAGATTAATTTTGATAATAACTCAACTTGTCGTGTTTGGAGGAGAAAGAATGCTGAGTTGCATCCAAAGAACATAAGACCTACTGTGAAGCATGGGGGTGGAAACATCATGCTTTTGGACTGTTTTTCTGCAAAGGGATCAGGAAAGACTTAATTGGGCCATGTATCGTGAGATTTTGAGTGAAAACCTCCTTCCATCAGCAATGGCATTGAAGATGAAACGTGGCTGGGTCTTTCAGCATGACAATGATCCCAAACACACCGCCCGGGCAACGAAGGAGTGGCTTCGTAAGAAGCATTTCAAGGTCCTGGAGTGGCTTAGCCAGTCACCAGACCTCAACTCCATAGAAAATCTTTGCAGGGAGTTGAAAGTCTGTGTTGCCCAGCGACAGCCCCAAAACATCACTGCTCTAGAGATCTGCGTGGAGGAATTTTCCAAAATACCAGCAACAGTGTGAAAACCTTGTGAAGATTTACAGAAAATGTTTGACCTCTGTTATATACCCTTTGTAGGCAATGACAAAGTATTGAGATAAAATTTTGTTATTGACCAAATACTTATTTTCCACCGTAATTTACCAATAAATAAAAAATCCTACAATGTGATTTTCTGGATTTTTTTTCTAATTTTGTCTCTCATAATTGAAGTGTTCCTATGATGAAAATGACAGGCCTTTCATCTTTTTAAGTGGGAGAACTTGCAAAATTGGTGGCTGACTAAATACTTTTTTGCCACAGACTGTCTTGTAAGTATAGTTAAATAAATTACTTTTTTTACTTTACATTTCAAAATATAAAAATACTCAGTGTACCTGCTGAAAAGATTGTTGAACACTAGAAAACCTATTTACCAGCATTAAAATAGGAACATGTGTTAATTTTAATGAACAAGCCAGTGGAATCATTTTTAGAAAGGTTAGGCTACATACATTACATCACAGTAGTTCCACTACATCTTAAACTTCTGTTAAGGTATAAGCTGTTGATTGAACATACTTGTTTTAAGCAATTATTTGGTAAGTAATGTTCTGACCCCCTGAACATCAGCTCTCACAAAAATTGTCCTAGGGTTGAATTTTGTTAATTCTAACCCAGTCCTACAGTATCTGTTCCCCACTTTAGACAATCGGCCTGTCAATTAAGTGTAAATCAATTATGTATTTCAGGCTTAGGTTTTATAGTGATGCTAGTACTGGTGTATTTTACTTAGTGAGTCAAGGTGCACGTGTTTGTGTGTGTGTGTGTGTGTGTGTGTGTGTGTGTGTTACTATATGAATGGCAACTTTTATTTTTGTTTGCTAATGTTAATTGGTGATCTTCATAGGACCTCCCCACCAAGAAGAGGTCATCCAGAATGGCTTTCATTCAGAGAAAAGCCTCCTTCAAGGTAAGAATACATACTTCTCTTTGGTGACCATGCTTGCAAGATACATTTTTTCCAAATTACCTATGTACCCATTTTCCCCAATTGTATGCATTCAGAACTATATACATATTATTTTATTAGCAAAAGCTCCATTTGGAATTTGTAACACTAACAGAAAACCAGCTTTCACACACGGCATATAGTTATTGATCCGCTTTATCTTTTGTGTTCACCTAGTTCTCCTTTTCTTTCTGCTCAGAATACCATTCTTGACAGGAACAAAGCAGGTGGGAGTATCAGTTATTTTCATCCACAGTTCCTAGAGATTAGTCCACTTCAACTCAGGTCTGATTTCATTGGATCTACTGCAACTCCTCCAGGCTTATAAGAGCCAGAAGCATCCTAAGTCAATACTCTGTTTTTTCCTTTTCAATACCAGTTGTTATAAAGGGAGTGGCCCAGAAAACATTACACTTGTCTGTGAAACAGGCCATCCAGTGTAAATATCCCTACCTCTGGAACAGGATGTTGGAAAGGTTCATGTAAAACACATTGATGCTATATGTGTGTAATAGGGCTATGTCTGTAACTGATTTCTAAATTAACCTGACGTCAGGGTCGACAGTACTGAGGACAGATGTGCTAAAGACTGCAATTGGGTTCCCAAAGTAGGCATGGGTTAAAAATAGAGCATGAAAGTAGTATAAAAAAATGCTTATGAAACTCAAGTCTCAAAGCATGGAAAATGTGTAAACCTATTAACAGAATACTTGCAAACTTGAAACCAGTGAACTGGATGTGTACTCAAGGCAATATAACAAATGACACTTTTGAGAATAGTTTTTAGATATGCAGCAGTGTTGTTTTGCATCAAGTTGAGGAGAGGCATCTTTGTAAAGTGAGTCACTCAATTGCTGAAAAGGCTTTTGTATTTTTAATACATGTTGTGAAATCTGTAGGTATTTATAAGAGCTATTTAAAAAAAAAATAAAGAAAACATTTGCTATAATGTGTGCTAGTAACCATCTATTTCTTGAGTACCTCTTTATTACAGGTTGTGTAATTTAGACTACACCGTCAGCATTTATGGTCCAAGGTTTATCAGGTAGCTTCTCAATACATTATCTTTGTAATTAGACAAGTGCAAGTACATAATAAGCTAAGGGTTACATGAGACACAAGTTGTTTCAGGCTATCATAGCAGCTTTATTTATAAATGTTTACATTCTCATAAATGACAATTCTCGATAACTAGATTTTTATTGCACTACCGCAAATTAACAACTGGAGAAAGATTTGTATTTTGGTTTTCAGAATAACAAAGGGGAATAAATCAAAATAAATTAGAGGCATCCTAGTGCTCCAGTTGTCCACACTAACTGTAATTCTTTTGGAATAAATCATCTTTTGTACCAAAGTCTCTATTCACCTTTTGACCACAAACATGTAGGGGGTGTCCATCCAGAAAGCTTGTGAAATACAGAGGATAATTACTGGGTGTACCTGCTGCTTTTAGATGTCATTCCAGCAAACAGATGGCCACCTGTGTAGTGGCAATGCTTCAGGGAGACTGGAGGGATGGGATAGGCACTATGCTCACTAAGCTTTCCTCAGGAATGGGGTGGTTGCTGAAAAGTGTCAAATCCAGCAGCCCTTTTGGCCTTGAAATTGAAGTAAATTGAAACTGAATACCAGGAGGTCAAGTGAATGACCAATAGTTATTTTTGATTTAATTGGATGAAAGCATCTGTATTTTTCAGTCGGTTGAAACTGAGTTACTTTTTATATTGGCTCCGACAGTTTACAGATGATGCTTTCTTCGGAGCGCAATTTCCTTTCCTGGATGGAGCTGGGAGGGAGGGTGTGTGTGTGTGTGTGTGTGTGTGTCAGGTGGACGATCATGGTCAGAACAGCAGAGACCTGATAAGGTTAGCAAGACCAGACGTTTGAATGTGTGGTGTTGGGTTGGATTGTTCACAACAGTGGTGAACATCAAGATGCAGGCCACATCTCTTCAGGCTTTCATAAGAGCACCCACTACAGCGCGGGCATTGAGGCTCCGCAGGTCATTGTAGGTCTGTCCCGTTCCCACAAACACTATAGGCTGGCCTGTGATGTAGGTCATTGAGATGGCAGCGCCAACCTGAAAGGGGGTGGGGATTTCATCAGCTTTACAACCGCAAACCATAAATCATGAAGTTTTCTGGACTTACACAATTAGATTGGGAAGTAATACAAAGCATTAATGTTTCACTTCCTATAAATATAAGCCTTGACATAACTTTCTCATTAGACTTCTGTAAGTGACATACAAACCTTGTCATCAATGGTATCAAACTTGGTGAGAACAATCCCATCAATGAGACGAGGTTTATCTGACATTGAGTGATCTGCCAAAGCCTGGTTAAATTTCACCTGAAAATACAGTACCATACTTGTTTGACATGCAAGTCCAACATAAGACATTGGTGCAAATAAGTTTATATTAAACTTGTATGAATTACATAATAAATCCATACAATTGCCAGAAACAACAAAAAGTATAAAAGGTGGTCCTTCTGTAGGACAGTCTTGACAATACACCAGTTACAGAATATCGAGATTAGCATAGACCATGTACAGAAGTACTGCTAAAGCTATACCCTAATCCAAAACAAACTCAAGTATCTGAAACAGATGAGAACTATTGGTCAGTTTTTGATGCAAATTAAACAGTGTTGTGTTATGTGATATAAGGGCTCTCACCAACTGGTCCACAGCTTCATTGCCGACAAGAGCCTCCCCCACAAACAGCACCAGATCAGGCATGTTGACAGCTATCAGCTTAGCCAGAGCCGTCATCAGGGGGGCGTTGTCTTGCATCCGTCCAGCAGTGTCCACCAGCACCACATCAAAGGCCTGGTTACGGGCTGGACAGTGAGAAGGGGGAAACCGGGGAGGATTTCTTTACTTATTGAATGGACATTAACTTGGGTTTAAACTGAGTTTAGACTATATTAGCCATTAAAAAGCATTTGTGAACACCTGCACATTGCCACATTTGTATGAGGACAGATTTGGCTAGGAAATTGTGGTTCCCTCCACTTCCGCTATAGGGCTAGGAAATGGTAGTTCCCACAACCACTTCCACTTTCAGACATTATTCTAATTAAGGACCAAATTATTTTGAAGATTAGGTACAGATAACCTAGACCAAACGCAACCAGAGAGCTCTGGACATGAGGCTGAAATAATATGCTGGGTTTCACTCTGGATTACAGTGAGCACGTATGACCTTAAATTCTGAGGCTGCTTTGACATTAAGCCAATGTATGCTTAGGCCTGTGTAGCTCAGTTGGTAGACCATGGGGCATATAAAGCCACGGTTCTGGGTTCCTTTCCCGTGTACTGAATAAGACTGTTGACTTAAATGTAAGCGTCTTCCTATAGTGACAGTGCATGGCCTGATTACTAGGAATGCAACAATGAGACAATTCTTAGCCGGCACCGACTCTGATATTTTGTCATTTCTGTGTATTTTGGCAAAACAAATTAATGGCATGAATAGGTGTTTTTGACTGCTTCTAATCCAAAAACATTCAAATTCAAATCAAACAAAAGTTATCTTTCTACATATTCTAATAACAGAAGACTCAAGAATAAGATATACAAATAAAAAAAATACATAAATGATGTGTTAATAAAAGGAATCCACTCTCTGTAATTGTACATTATACAATGTCAGGATTTAATAAATAAGTATTTCTAAGCATTAAACTATAACAACAATGAAACAAATTCAAAGAAAATGTTTCATATGATCAGATGTTTCATTGTTTTTTTTTGCATGATCAGTTATATTTTCAAAATCAATGCCAAAATGTCACTATTTCTGCCAGGGAATGCAAACTTATGAGCACAACTGTAAACAATCACTGCGGTTGCTGTTATGTTTTGCTGGGATCAACTTGCCTGTTGGACAACCAAATCATCCTACATTATGTCCTTTTTGGCAAACATTTTGTCAATAATTGCATAAACACTGCAACCAAGTAAGATTTCAAAGGTTTCTTACCAAAGAGTTCCCCTCAGATATTTCCATCTGCAGAAATACATTTCGGCATTTTCTTAAAGTTTTTATCATTGTGAAGTTTAATGGGGGAACAATTATTACAAAAGAGAAAAGTATCACAATAGTATTTTATTATGAGGTGCCAGGCCATTCCCACCCCTATTCCCGTCCCTACCATAGGCAATGGCCTCCATGGCAATGCCGGCGGCGTCCTTCCCGTAGCCCTTCTCATAGAGCTGCACCACGGGTCGTCCCCCATGGTCCTGTGGGGGATGCAGGGAGTTAAGGCGCCGCTGGTGGGTACGCAGCTGTTCCACGGCCCCGGCACGGAACGTGTCACAGGCCGCTATCAGTACGGTGAAACCGTTCTCAATCAGCCAGAAGGAGATCTGCAGAAAGACAGATGTTCACAGTCATAACTATTTTAATTGACTGAATCCCTGATATTTGACCATCATTTTTGCATGTTGGATTTATGTTTTGTTTGAAAAAGTATCCAACCTTGAATTATGGTTCCTTTTCATAATTGACACCAAATGTCTATCAGTTAACTAGTAACACAGTCTCAAGCTGAATGTGTGTAGATAACATCTTTTAAATCAGGCATGGTTACACTTGGATTAAACTACAGATGTGAATGAGGTAAGAGCCGTTACACAGAAAAACAGAATGACAATGACCGATCACCGTTAAGGTATGCCAAACAAAGACATACACAAAGAAGTAGCCTGTTAGAGTAACAAATTCAGTTAGCTAGCTAGATGTGTAATCTACTGCTACTAAAATAATTTCTACAATAAAATGAAATCATAATGTGTATGTACTTACAATACACTTACAATGATTGACGTTGGCAATAAAAGGTGAATTTCTCACACCTGTAGCTTTTTAAATTGCAATTAGTGTCTGTGTATAAATAGTCAATCATTTTTTTAGCTCTCACATGGATGCACTGAGCAGGCTAGATATTGAGCCATGGGGAGAAGAAAAGAACTGTCAAAAGACATGCAGAACAAGTTGATGGAACTTTATAAAGATGGAAAAAGATTTAGAAAGATATCCAATGCCTTGCAAATGCCAGTCTGTACTGTTCAATCATTTATTAAGAAGTGGAACATTTGGGGATCTCACCAAAGTCAGGTAAACCACGGATGAATTCAGGCAAAACTGCCAGAAGAAGGAGCACAATACAATGATACTTGAACAACAATGAGCTGCATGGTCGAGTTGCCAGAAGTCTTTACTGTCAAATGCCTCAAAAATGCACTGTTACAATATGCCCGAAAACACCGTGACACTCCTCACAGCTTCTGGCAAACTGTGTGCCAGTTCTGGCATACTGTGTGCCAGAAGCTGTTCTTTTGACGAGACCAAAATAGAACTTTATGGTCACAATCTGAAATATTACTTTGGTTCATCTTAAAGCATGTCCATTCAGTCTCTAAGCAACAAACCGTTGCAATAACCCCACTCCATGGCCAGAGGTGTCCTACCCAGACATCGATCTCTACATTATTGAGTCTCCAGGTAAGCAAAATACCAGTGAAATAGTTTACATTTCATTCCTGCTCCAGACTCTACCATTTCGATACAGGTAAATCTTAATTGCATCTGCCCCATAAGATTTTGACCCTTATATGAGAATTGGGCAAAAATCCACTTTACCATTCCACTTTAGTGCATAAACAACAGATTTGGTAAGTTTCCTATTTATCTAGGTACAGGTAGAACCTGGAAAGTTCCAACCATGGGCTCATTTGGTTTAATGCATAAAAAACGGTTTAGAAATCCAAAGAAAGGTTTTCAGATAAGAAACAGAACAAGAACACTGGTGGCAGATCTCACCTTGGCCAGATTAGTTGACTTGCCAACCCCATTGACTCCACAGAAGGTTATTACGAAGGGCCTGCGCTGGCTACGAGCTTCCAGAACGTCTCTCAGGATGTCCACACGCCGCTTCGGCTGCAGGATTTGGACCAGGGAGTCCTGCAAGGCACCCTTCACAGTTGAGGCCACAGCTAGAAAGTGGGAAAGAAAAAGAAATCCATTACTCTGAAATGCTTTGCAGCATGTTTATTCTTTGGGTTGGAAAACATGTAGTTTACTTGAATTACTCAACAGGTAAGCACATTCTAATGTTGACTTATTACTTTTCTGCTCAAAGTAGCTGTGTAGACATTGTACTCACTGGTGAAGGTGCCCATGACTTTTCCTTCCAGTTTCTTGGCTACAGAGTCACAGAGCTGGGAAGCAATTTCAGCTGCTACATTCTTAGCTGTCAAAATGTTATAAATGCATGAGTACATTCCATGAATTAGTCATTTCAAACAAATCAAGATAGAAAAAATGACATGATTTGGGGGATTTTAATATTCCTTGGAGGGACTATTTAAAGACAACAAATTAATCAAATTGACATATCATACACGCTAAAACATCACACTCTTAAAGTAGCACGGGAAACGCTTTGGTGATACACAAATTTAGTACCGGGATGCTTTTTGAATTAAAAAAATGGCCACCCCCAAAACTATTATTTCTGGCTTAGACCTGTTCCCCAAGTTACCCTCACAGGAAGGCCTATATCATATTCACTAGTTAAATTATCCAATTTCATAATCACGATTAATCCAATAGGGTAAATGCAACCCCTTTATTCAACCAATTTAAATTATTTGACAGTACGTTGCAATAGCTGGATTACAGGTGATGATATTTATGTAGGAATACACCAACACCACCGTTTCATTGTTGATAACTATTCTGAGCACTGAGCTTTGAGTGTCTGCTGATAGAGTGCTGATACAATACAGACGTTTTCATTTTGTTGACGTGTTTTGATTGCCCGAATTCTTTTACATGGCTCAATTGTACGTCACTCAACATATTATTACAGCTTACGCGGTCCAGCAAAAATTAAGAGATCACTGCACCTTTTTTCTTTCCCTTCCAAAAAAGTTGAAAAGAAACGTTTTGAGTGAGAAACAGCACGGTTCCAGTTAAGAGGGTTCCAGTTAACTGAATGCTTCTGTTCCTCACTAAAAACGTTCCTTTTCAACATTTTTGGAATGGAAGGAAAAAGGTGCTGTGGTCTAATTTCTATACAGAGCTGTATTTTATTGGCACTCAAAGGTCAATAATCCTACCTTCTTACATGGATTACAAACTACAGAAAAACACAATGGCTTTTTGACATCAACAAAACATTTGTGTACAGCATGTTTGGCGATGTGTTGGCACTGTTTCAATGGTCTAGAATTGGTTGTCTTTCCTGTCTTCTAAACCAACTATTTGTTTTAAAGATGAGACTTCTCAAATGGAAGACTTTAGATGGATGGTTGTGGGACTGTTGTTCCTCTTTAAGAATGAGACACTTTAATCGAGGAAAAGAGGAAACAGCATACCAATGAGGTGGTCTCTCATCTTGTCCAGCACTGGCTCCATGTCCTCCTGGCTCAGACTCTTGGAGCCAACCAGGCCCTTGAGCATACCAAACATCCCCCCGAAACCACCTTTTCTGGGGCTGAGGACAATTTGGGAAAATGAATAACGTTACATTAAGTATTTCATATCTCTGCCATGCTACTTATTATAGGTTGCCAAGTTTATAACATGTTTGTACAAACAACAACATTATTATAATAATTCTGATAATGAATATTGGGGATGCACTATTTTCATTGCCAATAAAGATTGTGAGTACTGAACTTTGTTTAAATGCCGATACTGAGTACTAATACTGCCATTTTTATTTTGTTGACATGCTATTATCAATAATTTTAATTGACTGAATTGAATGTCATTCAACATTTCATTAACACATTTCTCAATATTTAAGACAATGGAACTTAATAATTTAAACATCAAATATTAAAATATAAAAAATTATAATATTTGTAAAACATCCCAGGCTACAGCAAGGGTCTCCCATAACATCTCTACAATAGATCATTTCGTCAAGAATTAACATCACGCCAAGTTGGAATATTTCGCCAGACACTATTAACCATTGTGTTAAACTGACTAATGTTATTAAGTTTGGCTCCACCACAAATAGCATCTATGAACTGTATGGCTTTTGCCACTGGCTGGTAAAGCAGCTTATTTCTCAGTAATAGGCTTACTAGTATCTACTAACATATTAATTGGAGTAGTCATAAGAAATGAGCAAATACTAGTGAGACTGAAGGTGAACTTTATACTGCGAAAGCTATTTCATTTCATGGCACAACAACATACCTTTTTCTTTCTTTACAATAACTATCAATACAGGCATGCACGGATGCGTACTTTGAAAATCCACCAGAAATGGTTGCAATATAACTGTATACACTTTGTATTAGGTTTACTGTAACGTCGCTACTGAAGGTCATAGTCAACGATGTTTTCGTTCATCCTGAACAAATCCTAATGCATAATTAGTTTTGACTGTGATAAGGCTCAAATGCAGGGTCCTCTTGCTTGGTAGTCCACGTCTCACACCACAACATTACTTAACAAGGGTGGGTCGGTTGGTCGGTGAATCAGTCGTTTACTCTCTTAGTAAGAGACACTCTCTCTTGTTGGCTGGCACTGCTTACGTACTCCGGCAAAACAAAATAAATAAATATACAAATACGCGCACACATGCACATGTTTTTAATGGCAAACGCATTGAGCACAAATGAAAAATGAGGGGAGATAATTGAGATGCATGGCATTCGAAGGTAACACTTTATCACATTAAGGCATTACATTGACATTGAAAGCATTAACAGATCGCAATATACTGTGTATTATATGACACCTAAATAAATATTGTAAGAATGGGTAATGTGAGGTCCTTGGCCATTCCCTGCCTATCTGCAATGTAAAGTAATCTAAAGACATTACCTTTTCTTGCTAGTGTCAGCAACGACCACCCTCTCCTCTTCCTCCTCCACTTCATCTTCCTCGCTTGACTCATAATCCACAGCAAGCAAGTCACCCTTCATCGAACACAGCTGCATCCCCTGGTAACAAAACTAGGGTTTATTATGATTGTGATACCTACAAATAAGCACTACACCATATGGGGCTTATAATCAGAGGTACCAACAGAGCATCCCTGAAGGCAAATAACTGTACACAATTTCATAAATACAACTGAAACCAGAATAAATGCTGCGCACCTACAATAGTTTCAATAGTCAAATTATTTCAGTCTGGTGCAACCACGCTGGCTATATTTGCTCCACTGCTCACAACAGGAAAAGGTATGTACCAGGTTAACTTGAGTGTCCAGGCCTTGGTCCCCAGCAACATGAGCTCCATTGCCATTGCTCTCACTGTAATCTAGCTCCTTTGTGCTACTTCCACCCAAGGTCCACACTCGCTTCTCCTTCCCCTTTTGCTTCTCCTTTGCTGGCTTAGGGGATTTACTAGATGGCAACAGACAAGAATGAGTATTGAAACCGTTTTCATGAATATTCTGAAACAGAACTTTACCCATATTTTATTCCATTCCTCGCCCACTCACCTGGGTTTCTCCACAGGCACCCCCATACGCTTGCGGATGAACTCCTCTCTCTTCTTCTGAATGATCTCCTCTTGGGTCAAGCCCTGGTTGCCATTCTCCACTGTCTTCGGGGCACAGGCCAGAGGCTTGGCTTGTTCCTCCTTTACAGGCTCAGCAGCAGGAGCTAGGGGAAAGAATCTGGGTGAGACAACTACATTGCTCAGTCATATGCTAGTTTTCCATCCATTTGGTAACAGACTTTTAAAAACGTAAAAATAAAACCCTCAAAATGACTAATGTAGTGTTGGTGCCTATAAATTAAAGACATCAGATTACAATGGTCAATGCATCCCAACAATTGGCTTGCAATCATTAATATTGTAAGAGCCATGACAATAATATTGTGGTTGTGGATACCTGTTAATACTGGTACAGGAGAGAGACAGCTCTGTCACGGTGACGGGGCTCGCACTGACTGAACAGGTTTTTTCATAGTAGACGTTTCTTTAAAGACGCTCCAGGGAAACACTTTACTATTTTAAATGGTTACTATACTTTTTTATTCAATACTTCATTTATTGGTTTAATTTCATCACCTTTATTTTAAACTCAGAAAGTACAACCTCATTTCCAAAAACGTTGCAAGTCTATGTAAAATGTAAAGATAAACAGAATGCAATAATTTGCAAATCATTTAAACCCTATATTCAATAGAAGATAGTACAAAGACCACATATCAAATATTGAAACTGAGACATTTTATTGTTTCTTGAAAAAAATATGCCCATTTTGAATTTGATGCCAATAACACATCTAAAAAAAGCTGGAACATGGCAACCAAAGACTGGAAAAGTTGTGTAATGCTAAAAGGAAAAATTGGTAGAAAACCTCACAACTAAATAGGTCAATTGGCAACAGGTCAGTAACACGGTTTGATATTAAAAAAAACTTCTATAGGATGGGTCTGTCAGAAGTGAGGATTGGGAAGTGTTCACCACTCTGAAAGACGCAGGCAAAAATTTAAGAATAACGTTCCTCAATGTATAATCTATATAATCTAACATTAATAAAAGCCTCAGAGAATCCAAAGAACTCTGTACGCAAGAGACAAAGCTGAAAACCAATATTGGATGGCCATGATCTTCGGGCCCTCATACATTAAAACAGACATGGTTCTGTAGTGGACATCACCACATGGGCTCAGGAACACCACTGTCTGTGAACACAAATGCACGTTAAAACTCTGCCATGCAAAGAAGAAACTATATATAAACAAGATCCAGAAATGCTTCTGCCTTCTCTCGTCACAAGCTCATATAAGATGGACTGAGGCAAAGTGGAAAACTGTCCTGTGGTCTGATGAATAAAAATTTGAAATTTGTGTTGGGAATTGTTGACGGCGCATCTTCAGGGCTAAAGAGGAGAGGGACCATCCGGCTGGATATAAGCATTGTTCAAAAGCCAGCATCTGTTATGGTATGGCAATGTGTTAATGTGTTTATTTAGAAAGTATCCCAATTTTTTTTTAAACAAGATTGTATTTGGACAGGCACAATATATTTGGGGAGCTCTATAAATGATAATCATGATGATTTTTAATTCAAAAATATTATCCTCCATAAAGTATTAAATCAAGGCACGTGTGGGTACATAGTCCCACCATTTTATGGGACAAAAACCAATTAGGAAAAACCTGTTTGTAATGTAACAAGAAATGGAAAAAGGAGTCTGAATTTTTACAAATGCACAGTACATAAAATGTTTAGTTCCCGATCAACTAGTATTATATACATTAAATGTAAATATGTAAAAAAATATATTTAAGAAAAATAAATAAAATGACTGTTGTGACAATTACAATTACAATTAATGTAAATGTATTATTATACAACATTATACAGTGCCCAACACTAATACTGGCACCCTTTTTAAATCTGAGCAAAATGGGCTATGACACTTATTACAACCTGTTTTGAGGGATCAGTTCATTACATAGACCTACTGTTGACGATAACCGTTTTTTTGCAATATATCCATTGTTATGGTATAGACCAAAGAATACAATAATGATGTGTAACAAAAGGTTTTTGAGCTGAAATCAGGAAATGTCTATAAGAAAATAGCTAAACATTTCAAAATGCCCATTTTCACTTTCAGGACAATAAGAAGTTGAAAGCAACTGGAGATGTTAACAATTGACCAGGAAGAGGACATGTGTCTATACTGACAAAAAAACGTTCTCCCTGGTACAATACTAGTGCACAAAAACAAGCCTCCAGGAAATAGGAGCGAAAGTTTCACTCCACCAAATATGAAGTATTCAGTCAAGCCAGGACAAATGGTACACTACAATAGTGAAAACCACTCACATCTGCTCAATCAGCTTATTTCTCTAACCTGATTGAGGTGAACAAAAACAAATCAGAAATTTCTCTTTGATACAGTTGCAAAGTTAACAAAAAAGCAATGCTCAAAAAGAGAAGTGGTTCATCACTTTAGCTGTAATACATTTTCTTTGACGCAAAAGTCATCACTATTTGAAAATAAATAACTGAATCCTCCTTAAATAGTTATATTCCCCTAAATCTCAGTTGTCCTGAGAATGTCCTGAACCTCCCTGACCTGGTGTCAAGGGGAATACTAGATTATTTTTTTATCCTGTATGGCTCAACACATTCACTAAAGTAATGAGTTCTAAATACAAATTTTCAACTGGACCCGATTCCAACAAAATTACTTCTGGAGCTATTTCCGGTGATGCTAGGTCAGGTAGTTGAACATAATATATATATAT
The DNA here is from genome assembly GCA_016801105.1 of Esox niger. Taxonomy (NCBI): domain Eukaryota; kingdom Metazoa; phylum Chordata; class Actinopteri; order Esociformes; family Esocidae; genus Esox; species Esox niger. The sequence goes on from JACXGJ010000490.1 coordinate 75,170, forward strand.
GCTGCCTCAAATATAGTGCTTCTCACTATATATGCTGCCTCTGGGTGATGTAATCCGGAATCACAATGTACATTTTCACTGTTATGCTGATTATATATTTCGATTGAGCATGGAAAAGCTCCAAAATTAGCTACTTTGGAAGCATGTGTTTCAGAAATTAGGAAGTGGATGACAGAGAAATTTAAAAACTCTAGAAAATTTTAGGACCCCCGAAACAAAGAGCTTTGTTGGCAGATCTCACTGTGAACCTCGGCGGCTGCATGGTCGTATCCCAAAAAAACTGTAAGAAACCTCTGGGTTATTCTCAACTCTGACCTCTGCTTTGATGAACATGAAAAAAATATCTCTCAAGAATTGCTTATTTATTCTTGTCTATTTATGAACACTAGCACCACTGTAAAAAAAATCCCCATAGCTCTAGGGTAGTGTTTTGATTGTAAAAACAATGATTTGTAAAACAACAAAAATTATTCTCTCAGCATTTAAATACTTATTTCATTTGAACAGAGATCTCTGTGGTAGCCTACCAACCACGTAAGCTGACAGATTTGGAGCACTTTAACAAAGAATGCAAATATTGCCACGTCAAGATGTGCCATGCTAATAGACTCCTACCCAAAAAGTCTGAGTGCCATAAAAATATCAACAGATGCTTCAAAAAAGTATTAGTTTAAGGGTGTGCAAACTTATGCAACCAAATTATTGGGAGTTTTTTTTCTCCCTCAAAGATTTCAGTTAGTTTTTCAATTGAATTGTTAACATCACATGATTTATCTTTGTCCTGTTTTTACATCACAAACACATGGCCTTTTAACAGGGGTGTGTAGACTTTTTATATCTACTGTATGTTTCACCAGCTAAAAGTAACAGCACTGTCAGAGTTCAGTTGAGCAAAATAACTTTATTTGGTTCAGAGGTGTTTCACTGATTGTTCACACACAAAAGAGCTGCAATTGTGTTATGTCAGTTCCATCCTTTGCTTTTGCCTTTGAAATTTGCATTTGGTGTCAGTAGGCATAGTCCAATATGAAGACTAGAGAGCTACCCGTGAAAGATAATCAAGAGATTTGGATGCTATAAGAAGAACTGAATTAAAACTATCGCAACAAAATAAAGTTGCCCTAAATAGCAACACATTTAGGGCATAGCCACATCAACAGTTTGGAATATCCTAAAAACAAAATAAATCACTGGTCGGTCTAGGACAAAAACAGCAGGTAATGACAGAAAAATCATGACCAAAGATGTGAAACACAACACTAAAATAATATTAAATGCTTCATGAAATTAACAAAAATCTTGAGAATGCTAGGGTCAAACTGTCAAAATTAACCGAAGACTTTGGTAGCAGAATTAAAGGCTACACTGTATGCTAGATATTGAAATTGGAGTCTGTAAAACATTTGACCTTAATCTACAGTACACTGTACCAACATATGTACAGCATCATCAGGAGCTGGGTTATTGTATTTTTTATGTTGAGATGTTTTGTAATGTAACTGTGTGCTGCAATTTTTGGACTGGAAAGATGTTCTCTCTTCATGTAGCTAACCTGGTTAAGTAAAGTTTAAAGAAAAGCAAGGCAAGGGTTTTATGGACAGATGAGAAGTAGGTGAACCTTTATCAAAGTGATGGGAAGGAAAAAGTGTGGAGAAAAAGAGGAACAGATGACCCAAAACATACCATGTCCTAGCTATTTAACTGCCCAACAAGTACTGTCCCAGGCACTTTTGTCACCTTAGAACCCTTGGGTTTGGCCCCTGTAAGGTACAATCAGTCTCCAAGTGGTTTGTCTTTAAAGGTTCTTGCTAATATTCAGGCAGCAATTATAAACTGAAATTATGTGAAAAAGGAAGCATGACCAAATACTAATATTCCACCAATTCCACCATAATAATGAGTTAAATCCTTACCCTCTTTTTTGGCATTCTTATTCTTCTTGCCACCTTGTTCCTTTCCCTTATCTCCTCCTTTCGTCTCGATCATAGACTTGACAGTTTTTTGGGATTTCAGGGACTCATTGAAGCTCCTCATGGAGTTGGGACCTCGAGCTTTGCTGCTCTCCTCTGCCTCACTGCAGCACAAGATAGTAGAAAAAAAAAACATTGTAAGCATGTATCATTTGTCTCATGGATTGTGACATATTTTGTATAAGTTGCATACCTGTTTTTGGAGACCTGTGGGGGTTGACTACTTAACAGTGTGATTCAGCAAATTCAGTGTGCATCCAGCATCACGTGATATTGCCCCAATTGCTACATTCCAAACTCTACCTTACATGCTCACCCATTTAAGTTTAGAATTTATCCACATACTGTGGCTAATGCATTTAGACCTCTCCACAAAAAAAACAGGCAAGCCTAGTTTAGCTGGCCCGCAATTAAAAGTGCTGCCTTCTTGAGATTTGAACACGGGTAATTGGCGTGTAAGGCTGTATCGCTAACTACTTAACCACAGAGCGATACATTTGACAGGTATAGCCTCGTGTCTACCCTGAACAAATCCTCTTTTGCCACTGGCTGTTTTAACAGCTAATTGGCCATTAGTGAATTATATTGATACAGTTAAACTGATTTTTCTTACTAAGTTTACCTCCACCACAAATAGCGTCTATGAACAGTATGCCGTTTGCCACTGGCTATTTAACAGCGTATTAGCGAGTAATAGGCGTTACCAGTATCTACCAGCCTACTGGAATACTCATAAGAATTGAGTAATTGCTAGCGAGTCTGCCATTTCAGCAGTCGCTAGTCACAACTGAGCATTGTGTTGGAACTGACTAACGTTTCGTATTAAGTTTACCTCCACCATAGCGTCTATGGCTTTTGCCACTAGCCATTTTAATTTATTAGCCAGTAAAGTGCTTAATTTGGACATTATATGCTAGAATACCCTAACATAAAAACTGAAAAATCAACACTTCAACCTCAGTAATTATTTGATTTCTAAGTATAATTTTGCGGGTAATGAGCATAAGAAAAACATGCTTACTGTGCCAGCAATTACAGAGTGCACTGTAAAACATCATGCCTCACACAGTCTCTAGTTATATCCCTGTTAACTTGACAGATGCTTGCCGTAGCTGTGAAATGAGCAGAGCCTAAATGCCAAGTCTCTGTAGAATGCAGCTACATTTATTTTCAAAAGAATGGTTGGAACATATTGCACTTTCAAACAGAATACACAATCTTATTTCTTGATGCACAATTGCTTTTTTATTTGTCTGCAATATCAATCCTGAGATATGATGTCACTTACCGAAGAAGCATGTTGAAGTCATCCTCAAATGCAAAATTGCTGTTCAGTAATGAAAGGGCACCCTTTTGCTCCAATTCATTCTTATAACGATCCCTGAAGTGGAGCTGCACGTCATCTATGAACTTGTCAACATACGTCAGCGTCAGGATTTTTTGAAAACCCACCTGCATTAAAAAAAGAGTGTTGAATGTATCCCAGAATATATAAAGACTGCCATTTGTTCGCAGGCATTATAATCAAATGTACTATTAGCCCAGTGTCTAGACAGAGATTGCATATTATAGAGTAGGTATTAAATATTAGATGGTATCCTGGTTTTCATGTAGATTATTCTGAAATTTGTTTTATTATGACATGCATTAAACCCATTGGATATGTGTATATCTGTTTGAGAGATTTTGCTCCCACGTTACTGGACAATTTACATTGTTTTCACAATCTTGCAAATTTTCCAGTATTTCTCTGAGTTTAAGCTGTAAATTCTAACGAAGGCATCAGATTGCTATACTTCTGTAGCAAAATTCAAGCTATTGGCTTGTGCCTTGCAGCTCCATTACATTTGGTAACCTTCTGCTCTTTAAGGGGCATCTGAACATTTCTCTCACCTGTGATATTTTGAATCCATATTCACTATAAATGTCTGTTTCATGGTGTAATTGCGTAAAACATTATTAGTGGTAAAAAAGAGATACACTTGTTGATACTCCTGTCACGATGGGTGGTGGACAAAAAGGTTGTTTGAGGCATGGGGAGACTTCCCAGGCTCAACATGCTCTGATCCATTTCCTGTGGCGATAAAGCTGACTGAAGTTGTTAGGTGAGTGATCGGGTCCTCACAAAAACAAACGGCTAAAATGTGTTTGCATTAAGATGATCCTTCACTGGAACTAAGGATCCCAAACACTAAAACACATCCCCAGACCATTATCCCTCCTCCAGCAAACTTTACAGCAGGCACTATGAAATCGGGTAGGTAGCATTTTCCTCATCCGCCACCCCCAGATCTGTTCATCAGACTGCCGGATAGTAAAACGTGATTCATCACTCCAGAGAACACAATGCCACTGCTCCAGAGTGTGTTGGTGCTCTGTTTTACACTCTAACCGATGCTTGGCATTCCTGGTGATGCAAACCCATCTTGTGAAGCTCCCGATTCAATTGTTGTGCTGATGTAGCTTCCAGAGGCAGTTTGGAACTCAGTGGTAAGTGATGCAACAGATGATAGGCAATACGCTCTACATGCTTCAGCACTCTGCGATCCCGCTCTGAGAGTTTGCATAGTCTACAACTTCGTGGCTGGGTGGTTGTTGCTCCTAGATGCATCCACTTCACAATTATGGCACTTACAGTTGACCGAGGCAGGAATTTCACAAACTGACTTGTGGCAAAGGTGGAATCCTATGACAGTGCCATGTTTAAAGTCACTGAGCTCTTTAGTACAACCCATGTCTGTCTATAGAGACTTCAAGGCTAGGACTGCAAATAACAACTATTTTCAAAATCAATAAATCTGTCAATTACTATAAAAAAATGTAGTTTTCAGTGTTAGTGTTAGTTTTTCTTTTTACAATGCCTTCATTAAAACAAATGTAGCCAGTAGTTAAAAAACGAATGAAAACATGCAAAAACTAAAGGGTTGTCATAAAATAATTCTCAAGACAATTTGAAATGTATTCTGGGACTACATGAAGCTGAATGAGAGACTTGACTGTAATTGTAATGAATTTCAATACCACTGTTCTATTTTTCTCCCAAAAATAGAACTGACAATATTTCACACTTATAGGTTCATTTATCAGCAATGGTGTGAACAGTGTTGCCAGATGGGGGGAAATGTTGCTATTTCTGGGCATTTTTTAATGACAGTGTGTGGGCAAAATAGAATTTACTGCACTTTTTGACATTTTGTTGTTTGTGACTTCCTTTCGGAGTATCATCTGCCGTCTCATCCTCCACTATCTTCCAAAACATATTTATATTGTTGCGTCTCCTATAGACCCACATAATCAATTGTGTAATGTGTAGGCCAACAATTTTTATTATTAAAATTATAAATGTTTAATAATTAGTTGTTAGAGCCCTATTCATGGCTATGTGCTGGATTTTATGCACCTTGAGCAATGGGTGTGGCTGAAACACCTGAACACAATAAGAAGTAGAGTGGTCCACATACTTTTGACCATATAGTGCATCTTCTGTCCAATGTTAATTGCTGTGATGAGACAGTGTCATTGATACACTGAACATCAGGAAATTGTTTAAATCAATTTACAATGGCAATACTAGATCAAGATGCAATATACCTATACTGCACAATCTCTGTATAGAATCTGGGCTAAATCACAATGGAATACATACCACAAAAACAAGCTCAAACTCATTATCGAGTTTGTACTTAAGATTCAAGGCGTCATGAGTATAGGAATTGTTGCCACTGCGTTCCTGAAGAAAAAAAAAGATAAGCATTAATATTGTAAAGATCAATATTTACTGGGACACCAGGCTGTGTATTTTTAGAAATCCCCAATTAAAAGTGTGATTCTGAATTGTAATTTTTTTCAGCATTCAGGATTTTAAGCCACTCGGTTTATAAAAGAACACATTCCACAGGTATATGACATCAATTTCTAATTACACTCTAATTACATTTGTAACCTGTATAAAATAGCAAAAATGCATATCGGGTGCTTACGGTATATTGCCATTATACCATGTCTAAGCACTGTCTAGGCACTCCCCAATTTGTCATGCATAATAACAGCTCTTTTCTGTGGAATTCAAACTGTCCTGAAATCAAAAGCATGCAACAGCACTGAGGCCTAATGATATCTGTTTGGGGATTAGAAGAGAATGATCTACTTTGTCAAATGCTTTCATGAACATTACACACAATTCATCTTATCATCTAGCCTAATGGTTATCATCGTCAGCTTATCATCTGTCAATATCACTAACAACCAGTGTGGTTGCAGTCACAGTGCTGTATACTGGCTTGAACTCTGAGTGATACATAATATACAATTATCAGTAAGAAAATATTGTAGCTCTGTATTCCCAAGTGGTTCTAGAATGTATACTAGAAATGAAAATTCAGACATTCGGTGATAACTGTAAACTGGGATGATAACGGTTGTTGTAGTCTCAATACTTACGAAGTGGAAGGACATGAGCCGCTATCCATACTTTTGGAGTAACTCCAGAGAATAGAGTAAAATTTGGGAAATGGGCCACAGGGACAACCCCGAATACATTGTTGAAGCACATATTGATATTATTACAGCACTCTGTCGTTTTGAGTAGGAATCTATTAGGTTGGCACCTCTTGACGTGGCAATATTTGCCCACTCTTCTTCACCCAACAAGTGTTCAATTGGATTCAGGCTTGGACTCTGGCTGGGCCATTCCAAAATGTTAATCTTCTTCTGGTGAAGCCATACTTTTGTGGATTTGGGAGTGTGCTTAAAGTTGTTGTTGTGCTAAAAGGGGAACTTCATCTTCAGCTTCAGCTTTCTAACGAATGTCTGAAGGTTTTGTGCCAAAATTGCCTGGTATTTGGAACTGTTCATAATTAGCTCCACCCTGAACAAGGCCCCGATTCCAGCTGAAGAAAACAGCCTCAAAGCTTGATGCTGCCACCACGCTTCACTGTGGGTGTGATGTTCTTTGGGTGATGTGCAGTGTGGTTTTTGTGGCAAACATACCTCTTGGAAATATGGCTAACACGTTCAACCTTGGTTTCATCAGACCATAACACATTTTCCCACATGCTTTGGGAGACATGATGTTTGTGTTTGTAAACTTCAGCCGGCTTGGATGTTTTTCTTTGTAAGAAAAAGCTTCCGTCGTGCCATCCTACCCCAGTGCCCATTCATATGAAGAATACAGGAGATTGCCCGTACTTGCCAGATATACCTGCAGCTCCTTTAAGGTTGCTGTAGGCCTCTTGGAAGCCTCCCTGACCAGTTTTCTTCTTGTCTTTTCATTAACTTTGGAGGGACCTCCAGTTCTTGGTAATGTCTCTGTTGTGCCATATTAACTCCACTTGATGATGACTGTCTTCACTGTGTTCCATGGAATATCTAATGCTTTGGGAATGATTTTGTACCGTTCACCTGACTGATATCTGTCCCTCTGATTCTTAGGAAGCTCTCTGCAGACCATGGCTTTTGTTCTGAGATGCAACTAAGAAAATTCCAGGAAACTCCAACCAGAACAGGTGAACTTTATTTGTGATTAATCAGAGTCACTTTATTTTAAATCTGAACACAGCCACATCCCCAATTATAAGAGGGTGTGAACACTTATGCAACCAGGTTATTGAAAGATTTTTATACTTTCACAGAAACAAACAGGAAATAAGCCATGTTTGGACGACCTGTTATTCTAAACTTTCCTTTGCACTTCCTAGACCAGGCCTTACTTGAAAACTTAATTTAACAACTTACCATGTACATATTTTCTTGAAACATTTCACTTTTGTTCATCCATATTGATCTAATGAACATGTTAAATGAACATATAACAACTCTTTATTTGAGCGAGTAAAACTGTTAATGAAAGCAAACACCCTACCCTACAGAAATTAACAATGTTCTGTAGGGTTAGGTCAGCTACAGGCAACAACCCCTGTGTCATTAACTAATAACTTATTGACGTACTAGTGTAAAACGTGGTTGTAATGTACAAAAACATTTTATCTCAAACAAAAAGCCCATCTGATGTCTTTCTAAAGTGGTATTTCATAAGTTAACATTTCAAAACAGTTCAGCGTTATCTAGTACAAATATGCCATTGAATTGCTTCTGCATGTACATCATCTTGTTTAATGTGAATGAAGAAAAACATTTCATTATTGTAGCGGATCGTTGTTGACGCGAGCTTTTCATAGGTTAAAGATCAGCACATCAACAAAACGAAAAGATTAGGCAAAACAACGTTAAGATCCAACTACCCGGTAATAGTCTTGACTGGGGTTATTACCCTAGCATGTTTTGATTACATCTGATTAACTCAAACTGTGCGCGTGTACCCCCCAGTTCCTAGTCCTGTGCTTGGGTGTTTTACGAAACCATGCTTAAGTAGCTAGCTTACTAGCATTAGCTATCAAGCAAGCTTACCAAAGCAAACATTCGCAATATAGATCAACAATTGGAACATAAAACGGAACAGAAGCTATATAGTTAATAAAATCATAATACATGTGTACCTGGATAAGCTTAACTTAGCTCTGCTTGCGCATGCTGAAAAACACGGACATACATTGCATTCATGTCTTGGCTGCTCGAAACATGACAGCTGTCACTTTATTTTCAAGCATTTCTCACCTGCAAGATAACCGAGCGGATCAGCGCGTTGACAGGCCCGGTGAAAGATTCTGTAACCCCGGCTCCCTGAAAACACCACAACACTATGCCCCCTTTACTAAAGATGGTGAAGAAATCCAGCATCTTGCCACTACTTTCACAAGATTATTACGGTAAAGAAAACAAGCACTAATAAAAATGTAAAAGAAAATTAAGTTAAGTATTCGATAATTGTTTTAACTTCCAACTCCAGCAGGAAATGTAATCAGATATACAATATCAGATAGAACATTTCCTCCTAAGTCAAGCTACTGTAGCTACTTGGCTAATTTTATCTCCTCTGAAACTGTTTTAGACACGTCAGTTGCATAGCCAGGAAATGACGTTCTCTTCCGGGTTCTCTTCGTAATTCCGGCTGCAATCTGAAGCAGTGGCGGAGCTCACTTGTTCTCAACAAATTTCAAGGATTATGTTCAGATAACAATTTATTTCTTAGCAAACGCATTGTTTTCAGATATCTACCGTTAAAAATACTTAGCAATAATTATCATCTTATTATAAAAAAAAGTCACATTTGTCTAATGTCATTGAAAGAGAACAGTTGTATATAATGTCTATGCATCGTAACACAAGACGTATCAATGAACAATAGTTAACCTACTAATGGACATGAAAATAAAATAGGTTCAGTTGTTTCAATGGCTTCTCAACAGTATGTCCATTATTCTCTATGTTAAATCTCACTCTGAGAAACTCATTGGAAGGGTACTTTACAATCTTACCTTAACAGGGAATGTAACACACGTTGTTGTAATTTTTGTATTAATGTCAGCATCAAACATTTGACAGATACAGTATTGTTTCCCTTCAGCTGATCTAGAAAGTATTCTTTGGAAATATTGCCTAATGTGTTTAATGATACATCTGTCATCAGAGAAATATTGTAATTCCCCTTTCACATGATGATCACAACAGGGGAAAGGTTAGTTTTAATTAAATACAGATAAAAGCAAGTACTGGACATGCTGGATGATGTTGCAGGCAGCATATCTTTCATTACGGCATCTCCAGACACTTTCATGTCCCTCATGTGCTCACTGTGAATCTGCTCTCATCTGTGAAGAGACCAGGGCGACAATGATGGACCTGATGATTGATTGATTTACAATCGCTTATGCTTCGTAACTGGACAAACTGATATCCCAGAAGTTTGATTGATTTGGTGTTATACTGTGATGATTACATGTTCATTTTTTTGAGTAGTGTAACTTAAGTTTTTTCTTTGAACAAAAGAAAAGATAGTCAATTATTCACATTAGAGATCTATTTTTTGGTTGTGAATACAAACTGATTTACAACAATTACATTTTATAGATATTTTTTACAACGTTTTGTTTTTATAAAGATATATTTTACAAACCTTTACAAAGCTTCTAGTAATTCTACAGGGCAGTGAATGTTTGTTGTTCTAGATGAGACCATTATGGCATTAATTGATCTGAACTGCTAACGGTATGTCCAGGGTGTCTTATCTGTATAATGTCTTATCTGTTGTCAAATGAGACTTTTATTGGGTTGGCTTCTATTATATAGTAAAATGTATAGATAATAGCTAAAACAATTTTTGCCTGTCAGAACAATTTCTAATTATTTAGAAAAAAATACAGTGGTCTTTGATTTTACTGCATTATCATGCATTGTAGTCCTTTTGCACATGAGGTCTGACTGAGATTTTGCTTTTGTATGTTTTATTCTGGTTACTGGATGGCAGGTCCCTCAAAACCTTCCAGTATTTTAAATAAATGTTTTTGTTCAAGGCATGTTAAGCCACTCATGGTACCTTGGTACCCACTCTCCAACAGCTGCTTCCCAGCTTCCCCTTAGCTACAATATGACACATTTGGTGTGAAAAGTGAAAATACTTAGCTGAGGTTGCTGAGTTCATCATTTTAGGGAAGTAACTAAATTTAGACCTAAATGACTAGGTAAGGGGAGTTCATGTCAAACCATTGATTAATCAAATAGAAAAATTACATAAGGTGCAATTATATCTGTCATTGAAACATTATATTTAAAAAAATCTGCACTATTACTGCAGTTATATTATGGATACTGGCTGATCTTTCAATGCCAAAATTCCACATATTGACTCTTTAAGGAAATATCCAGCCAAAATACACATATGATTACTTACTAAACTAAATGTCAGTTTTCTGTCTTGAGTCATTGTTCTACACCATTGTACAGCCACATGATTTACATTGAAAAAACACACACATTAGAAAATACACACATGAGCTGGTAGAAGATCAGGGTTAGGATGGCATTCGGAATTCATTTGGATTGATTAGGAAGACATCATTTCCGAAAACCATTTGATTTATAATTCATACATCATTTATTTAGTATTTTATAACTTCATAACTTCTAGCCTACATATGTATCAGTATCAGTCCATTTAGAATCCAAAATATATTGTTTCACTATTCATCAACCCAAGAACTGAGAATCAAACCCCGGCTATATGAGCAATAATTTTACATTACATTAAACTGCAACACAAACTCACAATCACTAAAAACACTGTTACAAGGCTCCTGTAAGAGTAGTTATAAAAGTGGCCTTATAACTTTTAGAACCATCAGTATGTGGATTCTTATTTAAATTAATATGAAAATGTATTAGACTACATGCATGACAGAACATTAGACAGCTGTATGGTGCAACTCTCTACACCCACAATTTGCCTGGGGAGATTGTGGCTAAAAGCATTATAGCATTACTTCCTGCCTGTTTTGTACAGTTCCCTAAAAACATATTCCCTCCCTTATTTGATTAAAACTCACACATTGGTAGATATTTTTTACTATGGATTATATCTTTCTTGGTCTTTCAACAATTTGGAGGCACCATAGTGTAGCGCAACCTCCCTTGCCCTACACTATGGATAGTAAAAAACATCTACAATAGCATTTCAGTGTAATACAATGTGCCTTGTGGAAATCATGACATTTTGTCACACAAGAGGCAGCAGCTAAAGCCTACAACTTCCTATTTTTCTGCTGCCTATTTTTCTGCTGAGAGTATCAGGAGACGTTTTGGTAGGTAACATATGTAATTCATATATAAATGAATATATATATGCAGTGGTCTCTTAATTTTATCTGGAGCTGTATATATATATATATATTTACAGAGAGAGGTGGAGATAGATGGAGAGCACTTTAGCTTAGTAAATATACTTTTTGGTGTGTTTTTACAACTTGGTGTGTTTGTACAGAATGGAAAATCAATTTTTGTCGGTAGTCTTTTACAGATGCCAATTGGGCACAATTTTGGAAGAACAACACATTGCCAACATTTTACTTGAGAATGATGTCTGGAGCATGTATGGTGAGTTGAAATAAATAATGTTTTTCAAACATGTGCTGTTAGGAAGTAGGTGCATTACACTCCCTTTCTGGTTTTTAAAATTTTTACTGGCAGGATTGCAAACATGTAAAGCCAGTGCTTGTCTAAAATGACGGTTTTTATTATTATTTATAAACTATCATACGCTAAACAATTTCTTAATCATAGCTTTTCTGTAGCAATTTTAGTAACAAAGTCCATAATCCCTGTAAACATGATGTATTAAGCTTTTAAACTCAAAGCAGTAAACAAACTTACAATTAATTTGTAAAGTATAAATATTTTACTTCTTTAATTGAAAACATTATCATGACATTTATTTCCTAATATGAAATATATAGGACCCTAGCTAATATCCTGAAATATATAGGACCCTAGCTAATATCCAGACTAAACAAACCTAGCAAGAGTTGTCAGTGGTAATAATTAACTAAATACATTTTAGTGTAGGTACACTGACATAAATACGGAATCCATAAAATCTTAACTAACTTGACTATTATTTGACTGTATGCAAAAAAATTACAAGTATAGAATGTTATAATTGTATAACCATGTCCATACAGTTATTGACCCTGAGATGCACCATACCTAAGAACAGCTCTTAGCTGTGTATATTGATCAAATACAGTACTACACCCCACTGCTTATTTTACATATACTAGGGTTATATGCAAATCAAATCAATAACAGATCTTTATTATTGCAATAAAGCTTGTCACCCAGCAAATGACTCTCCAAATAGACTTTTAGGAAATCTTGTGACTTAACTTTAAGGTGACTACGTGTAATGATTTGAGGAACAGGACAACTCGCGTAGAGCTAAAGGGACAAGGCACAAGGCAGGCAGGCAGGCAGGCAAGAAACACAATAACTCAACAAGGGCTGAACAGAACTGGGCAGACTAAATAGAGAGCTAACAAGGGCAGAAAACAAACATGAGAGCAGTCATTACAAAAAGGACATGCTTCGTTCAAGAACGAAACCAAACGGAACAAAACAAAACAGAGTAAGACTTCTGCACAGTACTTCATGCATTCAGTACTCCACGCTCAAGTTTGAGTGAGCTAACGACTAGCAGTTTGGTTAAAATGGCTTTGTTTCAGTTACCCAGAACTCATCTTTATTTATATATTTTGTTGGCATTTATGCTTTATTTTACAGGAAAGTGTGAAAAGAGTATTAAATAAAAAAGTAGTGGTCCACAATCCAAACTCACAACACTCTTTAATATTAAATTTTAGAAATGTGTACTAAGCACAACTATTCTGATATTATCAAATGTTATGTGAAATGACGAATTTTTTATTCTTGTTTCAGGCTGGTTAAGTCGATTCTTAGTCAAACCTAAAAAAGATTCTGCACAGAGCAGCTCTTCTCCACATGTACTGGTAGCAGGAAGCTCTGTCAGGACTCCATCTCCTTCAGTCAATGGTGCTAAATCATTGGCTCCCAACTCGAGGCCTATCTTACCACCTGTTCTGAGTTCCACTATTCGCTGGAGCCAGACATACGACGTGTGTGTCTGCCATAGTCCTGTTGACATTGAAGAAGCCATTTGTCTGGTCTCTTACCTGGAGAAACCATCCTGTGGCCTGCGCTGTTTTCTGCGACCACGTGACGCAGACTTAGGTGGTGCCATCTCGACTGAAATATGCCATGCTGTGCAAAGCAGCCATTGCCTGGCTCTTCTCATCACCCCTAACTTTCTGCTGGATGAATGGTGCCAGTATATGATGCATCAGGCACTGTCTGAGGGCCCCATGTCCAATAGGATCATTCCACTTGTCCTTAACCTGTCTTACTCTCAGTACCCACATGAGCTACGTTTTTACTACTATAAAGACCTGAGTAAAAATCCAGAGCAAGGCTACACACAGGTGTACAAAACAGTGCTAAAGTGTGAGTAGCAGATATTGAGTAGATCTTTGCCATTCTTCAGCTATTAAGAGTCTGTGTGGTTGATGAAAATTGGTAATCCACAGAGCAACAGACAATTTAATTGCTAAATTACTTTTTATGTTTTCTCTTGTAGACTTGGAGGACATGGTTGCAAAAAGCTGCGGACAAAGCTAAATGCAACATGAACAGTACCAGCAACAATATGGAACAGGCATTGTTTCCCCAAGGACAGGACTGTTGTCAAACTTTAGGTATTCAGCGCGTTTCCTGTCAATTTAATGGGACTGTTCTACATTGAATAAAGAGAAGACAGATTCATTTATATAGATTCCTTGAATGCACTGCGATGGTTAGTAAAATTGCAGAATGTTGGTATAAATGCATTTACATGTGCAGACATGAGGTCTTACTACACACTAGTGTTTTGCATATTTTTGTGGTAATGAGTAGCTTGACCTTTGTTTTTCAATTTCAGTAATCAATATCAGTAGCCAGTTACTTACATTAAGAAAGTTGATACTTTTGTTACTTTAACAAAACCTGCTTAACTATGACAACCCCTCCACTAGGGCATTTTCACAGTGGTTCAGGCTCCCGCTATTTCTGAATATGAAGGTTCTGGTAGGTTGCTGCATGGTGGCTGTAGCTAAATAGCTGGCGAAATGGCAGAGACAATATAATTCACTGTGGGGGTGTTTACACAATTTTTAATTGGTGGAAGTTGAATGGTTTTATTTATTTAACTATGAAGAAATATGGATGTCCAGCAAAGTTCAGTAAAGTGCCACTAGAGGGACATGGGTGGTTATGGGACAGGGCTGCCTTGTCTCAATGCCTCCTAGTGACTCTTTGTGGTAGTTGGGCAAGCTAAATTGTGATTGCCAGCAAATGTTTTACTTAAAGGGGTAGTAAGAAGACTAGTATTTAATTGCCATTTTATCAATACTTAACTAAGTTAATATCATAACAGCTTTTGTCATCATTTTCTAGTATTTAATTGCCATTTTATAAATACTTTACTAAGTTAATATCATAAAAGCTTTTGTCATCATTGTTTTGGGAATTGTATTTTGTTTGTTGTAATGAAAAGAAGCTGTTACCGTGTTCAAACTGAAATGCTTTTTGTTATATAGTTGTAACAAAGGCACTGCATAAGTAATTAAGATTTTACCTTTGAAAGTGTGTGTGCCATTTCAATTGGCCATTTCAATTGTGCAACACAATTCACATTCAATCATATATTTATTGGCAAACAAACAAGCTTTGTGCTAGTCAGAAGCCATACCTCCCAGGCTATAAGTACAAAACTCAAACCTGTCCACAATTATTACCCACTCTGAATAGCAGGTTTCACCAATAGGAAACACAAGCTTTTTCTTACCTTTTCAACACTCCTTTGCAATTCAACTACCCACCTGAGTTACATTCTGTTAGAGTATTGTCACCGTCACTGCAAAGTTATTTCCTTTTCCCCACTGAACAGAATGGTTTGCCATGAAATGCTGGAGCAGAACAACATAGAACTCGGGGCCTGGTTGCATTCCAGGATGTTTTTGCTCATGCAACCCCTCCATTCCCCAAAAGTTGTGTCAGATAGCTCAACCTGATTGTTGCTGTCATTGTCCGTCCAAGCCCACATGCAAGCAAGCACGTTTATTTATATAGCACAATTCATACATAGAAGCAATTCAATGTGCTTTACAGTGAAAATATTAAAATGAAAACAATCAGCATCAGCATATTATTAAATTTACACAAAGGTTATTCCTCTGATAAGCACCACTTACAATTACAATTGGTAAAGGATAGCAAGATATATATTTAATAACAAAAGAAATCAAGAAAATAAATATAACTTACAGCATAATAACTAAACATAGAATAAGAGAATAGAAATAGAATATAAAAGCATAGGAAGCTATAAAAGCATTAAGACTAAACAGTGCTGTCTAAACAATGGGAAACTATAAGGCTCACAGTGTGGTTAAGTTTAAGAGCTCAGTCTTAGTCACGTGAAAAGAGAAGTGTTTTTATCCTGGATTTAAAAATGGACGTTTGCTGAACATCTAAGATCTTCTGGTGATTTATTCCAGTTGTGTACAGCATAACTGCCAAAACGCAGCTTCTCCATGTTTAATTTGTCCTCCAAACCAACAGTACAATACACAATAACCTCTATAATATAACTTGTTTTGGGGTCTATCAACAAGAAACACGCTTGTCTGCTGATGTTGTTACATTAGCAAACGTTAGTTACTGTACAGGACCTAGCATCAAGCTAGCAATAGACTAGTGGCAAAAACATCTACAGGATATTGCTTCAATCCAGTTACTCTACACCACTTTGGAAACGCTGAAGTCTTCATCTGTCTTTTTGTGTATTAAAGTCTGACACGCTTTTATTAGTGTGACTAAACTGCAAATCACGACTTCTCAAAACTGGGCGACAAAAGTGACTGTCTTTCCTTAAAGAAATTCTAACATATATAGACCCTTTTGCACAGTTGAGATTGATTCTCAATAAGGGTGTCACAGGCAACAGATTGATCTGTCAGGAGCTGATTAAACCAGCATGGTGGAATTGAAGGAGCTGGATTGGCACTGGACGTGTTCTGCCTAGTGAACTCCCAGACTGGAGGGATAACCCTGGAGAACAAAGGTAGACACGGAGGAGCAGCTGGAGAGCCACTGTCCCTTGGCCCCTGTCCCAGTTAGCATGACCCCCCACAACCCCACCCCCTACATACACAGATTAAATTGCCTCAGGGACTGCATTGAGGCCTCAGGCCTATGAGGTCATGATGCCAGTTACTGGAAAGAAAAGCACACACTCTAGTTCAGGGGTGTCAAACTAGTTCCATGGAGGGCCAAGTGTCTGCAGGTTTTAGATTTTTCCTTTAAATCGGTTCCCAGTTCAGACCAAAACAACCAGGTGAGGGTAGAAACTAACCAATTAGTGACCTAATTAATCAATCCAGTACAAGGTGAGAGTGAAAACCTGCAGACACTTGGCCCTCCGTGGAACTGGTTTGACACCTCTGCTCTAGTGGATGACCAACTAACAAAGTACTAGATAGATCTTAATTTTCACTGCCTTTAACATAGTTTTACTACAAACATACAGAACGATGATACAACTAGAAACATGTTTATATTTTCCTTGTTCAGTAATACTCCTTTTAATTTGTGGTCTTAAAAAGAAAAATACTTTAGAAAGGAAATCACGTTTTGCAACCTGTGTAGTTACAGCAATTCCACAGATTTGACTGTAAATTTGTTTTAATACAGTAACTGTAGTACTTGTGCAGGACTGTAGTAGATGCTGGGCTGAATTTGTTTTATTCAGAAGATGTGGGAGCTTCTAATAATACATTGTTGTAAACAAGAAACACATTTTATTTTTTTGAAAACGTTTATAAAGCCACTTACTGAAAACAGTAATTAACCCTAAAACAATATTCCTTAATCCATTCAAGCTAGATAGATGAGACCAACACAGTTTTACATGTTTTGACTATCCCAACAAGAGGTTCTACACATTTTTTATGTAAACCAGTTAGCAAGCACACTCAATTAACTTTAGGAAATATAATTCTTGGGTAATTTTACACTGAACTCAATAGAGGTTCAGCCGTATATTGGTACTGGTGAATACAGAATACTCTACTTGACCAGTACAATTTTGTCATAATTTTCTCTTCTAGCATATTATTGGATAGAGTCAGTGGGAAAGGAGGAGTTTTTGCTGAAAGAGTAAGAAGCCAGATTCAAACACATGGTGAAGCAATATATGGGAACCAGAAGCAGCAGCTTCAACCCCTTGACCAGCAGTGGCCACAGTGTTTATACATATTGACAAAGCAGAGGGAGGCTTTGACCTTCTTGACATTTTTAATATTAATACAATGAATCATAGTCAGAGGCGTGAGGCACAAGAGGGTGTAATAAATTTAATAAAATACCATAACTAAAAACTGTTCCTAAGCACGACGCAACCCATTACACTTTATAGTAAGATAAAACAAAGCTTGTCGATTAACAGATGTGCCTTGTTAAAATTTAATTTGCGGAATTTATTTCCTTCGTAGTGCATCAAGGTGGGTATACAGAAGACCATCATTAAGTCTGTATTGTAACAGTCCATGAACTGAAGCCCAGATGAAAAGAGCAGACACTATGTAACTGTAATGTAATAAGGTATTGCTGAAAATAATAATAACAATAATCCTAGTTTGTTGAAGTTCAGGAAGTGTACAAAATTAAAATTATTCGTCATTGACCAATAACCTGTCTCTAAGCATGGATTGTTCATAATAAAATCTGTATAACCTTATGACAGGGGTCTCCAAACTATTCCACGGAGGGCCGTGTGTCTGCAGGTTCTCTCTCTCCTTGTACTTGATTGACTAATTAGGCTATTGATGGTTAATATCTACCTTCACCTGGTTGTGTAGGTGTGAACTGGGAACTAATTTATAGGAAAAACCAAAAACCTGCAGACACACGGCCCTCCATGGAATAGTTTGGAGACCCCTGCCTTATGATATCTATGCAGTATTCAAGGAACATTCTGCACCTGTCCTGTGAGAATATCCTCCACAAGCATTTTCATTTTAGATCCAGGAGATGGTGGCATTGAGTGTTCTCTGGATGCTCAGGGTCCCGATCAGTGTAGAGTGCTCAGTGTCCCCCTCAGTGTAGAGTGCTCAGTGTCCCCCTCAGTGTAGAGTGCTCAGTGTCCCCCTCAGTGTAGAGTGCTCAGTGTCCCCCTCAGTGTAGAGTGCTCAGTGTCCCCCTCAGTGTAGAGTGCTCAGTGTCCCCCTCAGAGTAGAGTGCTCAGTGTCCCCCTCAATGTAGAGTGCTCAGTGTCCCCCTCAGTGAAAAGTTCTAAGTGCCCCCTGCACAACAATGCTACACATTTTTTAATTAAGTAACTATAGGCTTGGATTCCAGTTAGACTAGTTTGAATTTGACCTGTATAACAAATTGCAATTAGACATTTTTCCAAAATAAATGGTTGGCTGATAAGACATCTTAGTATAGACATTGATGGTTCAATAAACAGAGTATTGTTGCTAGCAAGGTAATTGGCTGTAGGTTTTGGGGTGTCATGTGCCGATCTTCACATTGTTTATTCTACTAGTGGGCAGGGCTCCTGATACTGAGGCCAATCTATGTTTGCTGCTGGCTAAAATGTCTAAAACTGTCCAGTATACACCATTTAAAGATATTGTTTTCCACATGGAACAAATAATATTCAAATAAAACAGTCACAGGTTAAAAAGCAGAATCTAGCTTCAGCTTGACATGTTGGCATCAAATAACTCTCTCTGACCCTGTAACAGTTAGTGACAAGATCTATCACAGACTTCTACCCAAATCCCTGGGAGAAAACAGACTTCTGCCTGTTACTGGAAATTGTGTCAGGGACTCATCCTGAAAGAGGGCCAATAGATCAAGTATAGCAAAAAATTATGGTGTTTACTATTGTAAAAGTAGTAGAAGCCTTCCTCTTTTGCCGGACCGCATAAGCTGAGCCGTCCAAGAAGAGAGGAAGCAGCCCTGTGAACAATAACTTGTGCATTCGGATCTCCTCACAGGCAAAGCGAAGTACACATTATGAATTATTCTGTATAGAGTAAAACTACGCTGGCTTAAACCTTCAGTATCTACATTATATAAAGCCTGAAATAAAACAGCTTACAGTTATATTGGGAATGTTTCTGGTGGATTTCCGAAGTACGCATCCGTGCATGCGTTTTGGGTCATGGAAGACAAACAAATTTGCTGGCAACAACATACAGAATTTACGATATAGTAAGCCTTAAATAAAACTGACTCGCTAGCAATTGCTCAATTCTTATGATTATTCATATTCATTATGAATAATATATTGAGAGCAATGACATATATACATTTTATTTAGTTTTTACGGTATGCAGCATTACAACTATTTCTGGTAGATTCCACGATTCTCTCGTTTTTTTTCTTGATGAAAAAGGTAGTTATTGACACCTTTATTGACAGTTATTGTGTCAATGTAATTCACGAAGGAGAGAAAAAAGTATGTTGTTATGCCATGAAAGAAAGAAATACGTTCTTACACCATTAAATGAAATAGCTTTGGCAGACTTGCTAGCAATTGCTCCAATCTTTGGTGCCCTGGACCCTGAGCCAGACCGGTACTCCTGTGACAAATTGTTCTAGCCAGTGGCGGACACATGGGAACACTTGCCTTCAGAACATTGTCGTCAGAAGATATTCGCCGGCTGCCACCGCAGCGAGGACCGTGTCTCGCTCTCGACTAGGGACCTGCCCCTCCGACTGCCCTGCCGGAAGCTGAGTCTGCAGTTTGTAGGGCCCTTCAAAGTCCTGAGGAAAGTGAACCTGGTAACATATCGGTTGCGCCCCCCTGACTACCGTATTAACCCCTCGTTTCATGTTTCTCTCCTCAGGCCAGTGGTGGTTGGTCCCCTTCAGGGGTGTTAGGTGCAGAAGGTCCCCCACCCCCTCTCGACATCGAGGGGGCTCCCCGTCGTACTCCGTCTGCTCCATCATTGACTCGAGGCGCTTGGCGGGGGGGCCTCCAGTACCCTGGGGACTGGGAGGAGTACGCCCCGGATGAGTGGAGCTAGGTGAGGGACATTCTGGTTCCCGCCCTTCTCCGTGACTTCCATCACCCTGAATGAGGCCTCACCTGGTTAGAATATTGGCCATACCCCCTGTGCACATTTACAACACCAATTGTCTATTTCCACCCAAACTGAGGTTTAAGTTATTAAAGGTATGTCACCTGTTAAATCACTTTTAGTAGCTACTATTTACCGGCCTCCAGGGTCGTACACACTGTTCCACAATTAGCTCCTAGTATTTGTTCCCAGAGATAATTATTTTATACCTTTCTATCTAGTTAACAAAAACGTCATGTTTTTAATCCTGTATCGCTTGACATATTCACTAAAATAACAATGAATCCTATACCTACCAGCTGCGTACTGGAGCCTATTCCAACTTGACTACTTAAGAAGCCACTTCCTGCTTATGTTTAACATAATGAATTTTTTCTCTGTATACCAAACTTGCTAAAAGTGATATAAAGAAAGGCAAACTTCAATGGTGAAAAATTAAGTTGTCATTGGTATAATGAACCTCAGGGAGACTGGAGTGGTTTCAAGTACAGAGCTCAGATTTAATAAACTCAAAGGTACAAACACAGAATCCAAGTGTCATAGTCAAAAATACAGGCGGAAGTCCAAAATCAGGTAAACCCTAAAACAGACAAAAGAACAGGCCCAAGAGGAGTAGGCTAGGAAACAGTCAAGAAGAGTGAAACATGTAATCGCTAGAGAACCAAATGTCAAGGAGAAATAAAGGCTCATCAGAGTAGCAACAACTAACATTATTTCACAAAGAAACAACGAAAACAAAGTGCAACAGGTGTTCAGAATTCCGGTGATTGGGGGTGTGGTCAGGGTGACTGGGGAGGGGTTGAGCTGGCAGCGGGAGGTCACAAGTGGCAAATATCAATCCTCCTACTCCTCTCAAAAAAATTATGAAACAGTTGTTTACCAGCAACTCACTCCCTTTCTTTAGACAAATAATACTTATGAAACACTCTAGTCCTAGACCCCAGCACAATACTGAGAGCACTAGATGAAAAAGCTACATTATGCAACTTTGTCACTCTAATAAGTCTGTAGTGGTCCTCTAACATGCAACAGTAACAGTAATTTTGTGCCTCTACACAGCTGTAAATGTTTATTTTTTCAGGCAAAATCATACACCTTGATTGAAGGTTCAACCCGCTAGGTTAGAGAGCCAAAAGAAAACCGTGGAAAACACAGTCAAGGACAGTGAGAAATCTCCCCTAAAGATGTGTAGCTCCAAGTGCTGTTCTTAGAAACGTTTATCTCTGGTGTCGTTTTGAATGTTCTGTTTGAAATGCTGTTAGTGAAGATTCCTACAACGTTCAGCTGCTAATATACAATAAGCTCTTCATTCATTACGGCTTTTTCCTTTTCTTGTAAAGGTACTGATTATACCCATGACCTGTGATTTTCTTTTCCAAATGTTTCCTTAAAATGTGAAAGAAATGTTGTTTTGTATGTTTACTGCTTTGCCTATTTTTATCAAAAAGATGGGGAAAGAAATATTTATTTGTATCTTATTTCATTGTTTGGGAAACCTTTTCTCATCGTCCCTTTTCCCACAGTGTACTGCTTACCCTTAACATTGTAAATCAGCCTGTGGGTGTCCTAGAGCAAAAACTAAATCCATTCCTTGTTCCAGAGACTCCATTGAATACATAACATATTTTTTATTATTTTCTAGATCCAACTGGTTATTTGTAAGTAATTACTTTTTAAGTGCATCTGATAGTGATTTTCCACTGACTCCTTAACTTAGCTTTTTGTTGATAGCAAGGCTTGTGGGCGTCTTACAAACAAAAATAAAACTAAACACATCCACATATTCCAGAGACACTCCTAATTCAAACTGAGTAACTTATGCGTGTATTGCTCCAACCATTGTCATCGAGACTGTACTGTCTATGTGACAAGACAACCACCACTAGTGACTCTGGACGGATTTGGCTATTTCAAAGGCTCTGTGTGTCTGTCCCTTTTGATTGATGTATACCATGCATTTCTGTAATGGTTTGATATTTCTATTCTTTTTTTAGGGTCCATAGCAAAAACTTAACTAAATCAGGCAACACATAATAATATGACCAAATGTAGTCCTGCATGTGTGATGATAAACTTCGATGGGTTAGCTAGCTTGTAGCCTACAGAACAGATGTAATACAGAGATATAGTCTGCATTCTGAATCAAGCAACATCGTGGATAGGGTGATCCTTGACCTAGCTAGCTAGACCAGTTCTTGACATCACCACTGTTTAAGTAGTTTGGCTTCAAATTGAATGTAAGTTCTCAGCAGTCATAGAACGATAAGGAGCATCATGGTGTTGTACAGTAATGATGAGTTAGCAAGTCTTATGTAATGAAAAGTGCTTATAAATTCTAATGTATCAACCTGTAGCCATTGAATCTAAAGTACTGGAATACAGAGCCAAAACAAGTATCGCTGTCCAAACGCTTTGAGTTCTCTGTAGATTTTTCATCCTTTTTTCTAAAAAAATGAAAACGAATCAGAGCCTTTTGCATGG
This sequence comes from Esox niger, assembly GCA_016801105.1. NCBI lineage: Eukaryota > Metazoa > Chordata > Actinopteri > Esociformes > Esocidae > Esox > Esox niger. The sequence goes on from JACXGJ010000490.1 coordinate 98,214, forward strand.
GACAGACAGATACAAATAGCAAACAAAATAATGATTTGATTAAAATGCTGATGTACTGACCGAGTGGAAAGCCTAATATAACTTGCATTTCCCAGTCAAACCAATAATTGATGCAATGGCAAACATCATGTTGAATGAAACATATATTTAAATATTTAATATTTCGATTTCTGTGGGTTCATAAATCACCTTTCAGCTCAATGCAGCAGTTAGAAAAAAATCAGGCTGCACTGGCTGCAGTTTACCATTGTAACCTCGTCTTCTCTTTGCCTCTCCATTCGCCTCATCCTCCCAATCCTCTCCTCTCTCTCTCTGTTCTCTCTTTTTCCTAACATGAGCTTTACAAGAGGCTGATCGCTCTAATGACCTTGTCCAGGGATACATCAGGTCCAAACCTCCCTCCCCAGATACTCTCACTCCTCTCCACTTCTGACTCATCCTGTTAACTATCCTCCTCCTTTCTCTCTGTATAAGTCCCTTACTCTCCCTCTCATTTACTCTTGCTCTCTTACTTTCTCTCTGGGTCTCAAGTCCTCGGGGCCTTTCCTGAACTGCGGTTTTAGGGAAATTGATTATAGAGCGCTACCCTATACAGCATATATCTCTCTTGTCCTCACTCTCCCTCCTTATCCCCTCTCTCTCTCACTGCCCTCTCATTGTAATTTTCTCTTCTGAGCACATTCTTCAATGCCTTTCTCTGACGAGTGAAACGAGCCATGTGGTGTGGAGGCACACACATAGATGATCTTTGCATACATGCACACAGAAATGTGCACACACACGCACACACACACACACACACACACACACACACACACACAAACACACAGTGAGGCATACATAAAGGACAAATCCTAAGAGACAAGAGCTCTGTGTGTGGAAGTGAGAGAAGAGGAGGGGGTAGATGGGGAGGAAACACACACATTCACATAGCTCTGTCTCTCTCTTACACACGCGCATACACACAGGAGTCGAGCTGTGACGAGAAAAACAGAAGAGCTGGGAGGCAGGAGGGTTGCTGAACACAGCCAGGGAAGGAGAGTCGAGTTCGGGGGAGAGCAGCAGCCGTAAAATGCCTCGACGGGAGCCTGCCCGCTACCCCTGTGGCCACCTGAAGGTAATGCCCATGCACCACCGACAAAGGATTGGACCGAGTGGGGAGACAGCCTAAAGCTTTGTTCATAGGGTACCGCGAAGCTGCAGCGGAGCCATTCAATTTGCCTTTAAATGCAGCGCTGTCCTTACCTTCCGTAGATGATCACCTCACTAGCATGCAGCTCACCGTTTTCTAGATCAAATCGTGCATGTTAATATAAACCACGAAGTGTAGCTCTTTTGCATGTAATGTGGTGGTGTTGCTCAGGTTTTCTGGACGTCTCCAGCCAGCCTCTCTGCCGATGCATGTGACCTCTCTTCTGTCACAGCCTAGCTGAGTTATATCACTAATGTCACCACAATGATAGATCGCCTGTGAATTTGTTTTGCCGTCACTCTGAGGGACAGGTGACCAAAACGCAGTGGGTTTTTAGCCAGATAAGGTGGCTTCCTGTTGCACGAGGATGCTTTTATTTTCCTGTAGTGCAATGCAGGAGATTTATGAGTACAGCAGCCAACAGTGTTGGGGTTTACTACGTACAACCAGCGCAGTCTGTTGTGTTTCTGATTCTACACTTTCAATGAAAGATGGAAAGGTGAAGAGAGATTGGAGAAAGGGATTGACTGACAGTTTGTTTTCTGTAGCTTTTAACCGGAATACCGGAGACAAGCAAATCATTCAGTGCAAATCATTTATATTGATTTGGTTGAAGTGATCAATCCTCTCTGCACTGAGTATTAGAAAGGCTGGTTTCAGTGCTGAGATGTGTGTTATTGTCTACTATAAAAGGCTGTCCTGGTTGAGTTCCCTCAGCACAAAACATGTCGACAGTTATGGCTGTTTACTTTCATGACATCTGTGGCTATATCCTGGGAAAGTCCTCAACAGGGAATGCAGAGATGATCTGGTAGTGGCCAGTACTCTCATAGAATGTATACAGGGATCATTATTTGTTCAGACATTTCTCCTTGAGTAGCGCAAATGCATGATAAACACGGAACACTACAGGAAGAAGGTAGTGCTAAACAGTAGCGCATACAGTACAGTAGTAGAGCTTACAGTTCACCTTTTAAACCTTTTGATACCACATTGATCTTCACTATAATTTAGCATTAACTTTTGGTCAAATATGCTGCATGGACAGCTGTTTTTTTATACGATACATGTTGCAGTCATTTAATTGGCATTGATGGACGGCCCTTTGACCTTGTACACAGCATAGGAGTTATACTGCAATTCATGTTGTTAAGCCATGGTGATTATAATTATCTCAGCTACTGTACCTCACCTCAGTAAAGTGCCGAAATCAAACTATTATTTCTTGTGTTGTGGGCAGATGTTTGATTCAGCTCATGATGCTAGCCCAAAGAGCCATATTGACTACATTACTTTGTGGGTGATGTATGTCTTATTGTGGGAATCATTTGTGCATATATAGTAAAGATACTGTGTCTAAGGAAGATGTTAGGCATGAGAGCTAAAAAGCAGCCCATCCCTGCATCTATTGCAGCAATGCATCTGTGTCATAAGCTTAGCCAAGCATTACCAATGATTTGCATTAAAGTGCTCGGAAAATGTGCTCTCTATGATTTGTTAAAACAGACTTTACTGAATATTGTTTAATTGTTAACTCTGGCTTTGATTAAAATATTAACCTACTGTGTGTCGATTACCCTTTAGCTTGTTTTATAAATGAATGATTAAAATATATAATGTCCTTTGATCGGTTAGGAAAAAATTCTGTTGATATTCAGTTAAAAAGTATTCTGATATAACCCTTTTTCAGTCATTGAGAACATTTGGTGACTTGTGAGTAAAATCGCACAGTTTGTGAATTCTATGCAATTTCCAGCTTGTGTTTACTGGAAACACACCTAAACCTTCACTACCATTGGCAAAAGACCCAAAAGTGTAAAAACATTTTCTAAAGACGTCACTGTTTCCAAAACAAGCAAATAATGCTTCCATCTGATCAGTGCAGCTGCTATGTTGTATATTTGTCTCATTAGACAACAAATCCAATGTGGCAAATATCTTACAATATTCATTTTGAAAAAAAGCTGGGGTATCACTATGGTATTGCCCACAGTGGCCAATATTTGGTCTTTAATGTAGGTCTATATTTTGTACTTGTATATGACAGTTTATTCAGTGCCTGCAAAAATATTATAACTACTGAAAATCCCTTCAATTTTATTCAATAACAAAAGGTACATTGATTGTTCTGTTTGATAAGTTATTTTAAAACACTGATGCTCAAATTCATTAATTTTAAGGTGACATTGGTTTTATGTTTTATGTAAGGAAAATGAAAAACTGAAATCTGTTACTTGCAGAAATGTTTGTTCTTAGACCACTGCTGCTTTGGCCTTTGCTTTGAATCATTGTCCTGCTGTAAGCTTCCTCCAAAGCATCTTGCATTTTGATCCATCCATTCTTCCTATACATTTTAACTAGAATTTTAACTAGAATCATTGTCCCTGCTGATGGGCAACATCCCCACAATATTATGCTGCCACCATCAGACTAGAATCTAGGGATAGTTTGTTGAGGCAAGTGCACTAGATGGTGTGACACAGCATTCACTTCCTGATTATTGACCCAACTGACTTCTGTTGAATGCTCTTTGGTATAAATTTTCCTACGGATTAAGAGCCTAACCAATGTTTCAACAAAAAAATCCCTGGTGAGCTTTAATGGTTCACTGGTAGAGGCAAATGGTAACATAATTGTGTCCTTATTTTGGCAATTTCTTTAACCTGTGTATATTCAAAGTTTCCATAGCACAGGGTTGAATACTTATGCAAGCCACATATTTCAATTTTTTTCAAGCTAAAACCAATGTTACCATACAATAATTGATAATAATAATTTTAGATGTTTATGGTGAAGATAAGTAAAAAGGGTATGAAGAATTTGTGTTGTTGTTCATCAGGATGATTTACAGTAAAATATGATATCTAACCTTCAAACAAGGTTAAATTGTTCAAAGAAATACATATTCTTCTCAAAACCATGTGTCACAATTACAGGCTCCCCTGCATTTAGTGCACTCTCCCCGTGTCAAGTTAACTGCACTGATTCTTCTGTGATTTTTGATGAAGTGGGAGGACACATAGTTAGAGATCAGGAACATTCATCCATGCAGATTCTCTCCAGATCTTTCAGAGACCATTGTCATTACTCGTGGACTCTCCACTAGAGCTCACCTCACAAGTATTCAGGTCACGGGATTCAGGTCACAGGTTTAGGTCACGGGAATTGGATAGCCATTGCAAAACTCGATTTTGTGGTCAGTGAGACAATTTCTGTGTATCTGCAGCAATATTTAGGATCAATGTCCTGGAAGATCTGAGGATGACCAATTTTCATATATTAGTAGAGGTACTTAACAGTGGTTGAAAAGACTGTGGTGGAGTATGCATGATATAGAGATAGTGAAGTATTGCTATATTTATTATTTAGTAAGGTGTGGGGTATCCTACACATTTAATGCTGGGGGGTTCGAGCTTCTCATACATAAATCCATTAACTAACATTCCAGTTTTATCCAACTTTATACTGCTTATTGGATTTACTTAGAAGTGTGCTTTAAATTCCAGCCTATAACTCATGTGTGCATTACTAACTCTATCTCAGAGTTCATTGCTGTGCCTTCATGCAATTACACATTGCTCAACAAAAAGAAATGATCCAGTCAGCTCTTCAGTTATCAACAAAATAACCTAAATAATGCATGGCTGGTTACTGATGCCTGATTAACTGGTCAGCACACACTGTTTCACTTGGAGAGGATCAAACAGTTCTCTCCTGACAATTACACAACAACATCTGTATAAGCAAAATTATCTTAATTAGTCATATTCTTTCAACTGATCAATTGTTCTCTTAATATGCCTGTGATATAATGAATAAAACTTCTTGCAACCAAGCATGTGCATAGCTCACAACATAGCAACGTCGGTAATGGAATATCAATGGACAAGGTACACTACAACACTGCATGGAAAGTAAAAAAATATAGACAGAAACACTGCATAGGCAGAGAAACACAATGGCGTGGTCTCAACACAGCCTACAGAAAGAAATGACTAGATCGATAGCTAGAACAACAATAAGAACAAGAAAACTATAGTATAGGGGATCTGATTCACACAAATGTTTTGAAAGAATGAAGGATTATTATGCTTAGATTGATCCACTGAAGTAAATCAGAGCAAGGAGAGATGGAATGAGTGAATGAATGGACTGGAGCATTGTGTGTGTATGTCTGGAGGATGAGAGAGAGGGAGAATGGTGCTTATTCTAAGCCAATCGTGGCACCCAACTCATGTATTCACAGACAGTTGAATGAGCCAATTTTGTTTTCAGAACAACAGAGCAGTGGAAATGTCTTTTTTCCAATCATGGATAATTACAAAAAGCCTTGTATTATGTATTGATGTCATAATATGAAATATCCATTACAATACATGTGTTGTACACTTGGGTTTCTCCACTATATTTTTGAAATGGCATACATTTTTTTAAATAGTCTTTCAGGGAATCAAACATACAGTATTGGGACAATTGGCTTCAGCTTACAAAAGACAAACACAGACACAAGCCTGTCGGAGCAAGTGACGCATGTCGAAGGAATGCGGGCAACAGAACCACTTAAGGGCACTTGTTGAGTCTGAGGAGAAAGGAGCAGGGGTTTTAACCCTCCCAGGTCTGTACATGTGCCTTAGGCCATGGAAGACCTCTATAGTGGATGACAAAAAATATCAGGCAATATTGAATAAAAATAAATTCAACATTTCAGACAGATGTTGAAGACTCTCCAAGAGGGACTAAATGTGAATCTGTCCACTAGTTAGGTGCTAACCTAAAAAGGTAGTTTAACATACCTAACGTTGTATTCAAGGTTCTGTAAAAAGGGTATTGCGGAAGATGCAATTATTGGAATGTACCCGAGTGACAGTGAGAGAAATGTGTTGAGAAGAAATGGAATTGAAAGAAATGGAATTTCTTGTATAATTATTTTAAAAGTAAGGAGAAAAATGTTGTCTGCAAAAATACAAACAATTGCCGCAAAACTTACTGAATAATAATTCATCAAAACGCATGACAATGCGTACCAGTACCCAATAACAGATAAGCGGATGAAGATGAGATGAAAATGAGCATGACAATGCCTCCAAACAAACTGCCATAACAATTAAAGGGTTTCTCAAAGATAAAAAGAGGAAAGATCTTCACTGGTCATTTTTCAGATTTAATTCCAATTTAAAATACCTTTCATTTCCTTAAGATAATTTCAAGAGAAAAGGTTCTAAAAATAAACCACAACTTCAGTACAGGCCTAGCAGTGCATTAACGAGGTAGACACTCAGCTACTGGTGGGGTTAATGATTCGCTGATTTTAGGCAGTAACAATAATTTTGGTGTATTGAATTACAACGCTGTTTCTAAAAAAGATGGGATGCTGCGTAAAGTATAAAAACAGAATGCAATGATGTGCAAATAATTTAAACACTGTGTTGAATAGAAAATAATACAAAGACATTATCTTTAATAATTAATAATTCAAACTAAGACATTTTATGGTTTCTTGAAAAATATATGCAAACATTGAATTAGATGCCAGCGACATGTTTCAAAACAGTTGGGAACAAAAGACTTGAAAAGTTGTGTAAATCAATTGAAAACAGGTCAGTAACATAATAGGGTAAGAATTTGGGAACTGATTTACAATCATTGAGTGAATGTGTGGGCAAATAGTGCAACAATTAAAGAATACAATCGCAAACATCATCATCTATGGTAAAAAATATATAAATTAAAGGATTCAGAGAATCTGGAGAAATCTCTGTATGCAAGGGTCAAGGCCGAAACCCAGTATTGGATGGATGTGATCTTCGGGCCCTCAGGCAACACTGCATTAAAACAGACTCAAATCTGTATTGGAAATCACTGCATCCGTGATGGTATGGGGGTGCATTAGTGCACATGGCATGGGTGACTTGTACATCTGTGAATGCACCGTTAATGCTGAACAATATATACAGGTTTAAGAGCAACATATTCTACATATTCTTTCAGGGAATAAACCTTGCTTATTTCAGTAAGACAATGCCAAACCACATTCTGCATGTATCACAACTAGCATGGCACCGTAGTAAAAGAGTCTGAGTACTAAACAGGCCTGCCTGCAGTCCAGACCTGTCACCCATTGTAAGCATTTGGCGCATTATGAAATGAAAAATATGACAAAGGAGACTCCAAACTGTTGAGCATCTGAAATCCTATAACAAGCAAGAATGGGAATACATTTCCCTTTCAAAACTAAAGCAATTGGTCTTCTCAATGCCCCAAACGCGGCAAGAGATGATGCAACACATTGGTAAACATGCCAGTCCCAGGTATGTTTTTTAAAAAAGCAACTTTTGATATGTTGTCTTTGTACTTTTTTTGATTAAATACAGGGAAAATCTATTTGCACATCGTTACAATCTGTTTTAATTTGCATTTTACACGTTTTTTCTTGTACAAGGACTATGAAAAGTCATTTGTAAAGGGTGACTGTACTGTCAATGTCACTACATTTGTTCGCAGAATGGATAGAAAGTCCATGACCTCAAGGCTTATTTAAACAAAACAACTGTCTCTGCAATTACTTTGTATATTAATATTATATACAATACCTGTTAACAGTTTGGACACACCTACTCTTTGAAGTTTTTTTAAATTAATTTTATTCATTTCCACAATGAAAAATTATAAGGAGACATGAAAACTTTGAAATAACATATGTTGTACAAAATACATTTATATTTTAGATCCTTGAAAGTTGCCACCCTTGATTACTGCTTTTTTACACACCAGCTTCTTGAGATTGTCCAGGAATGCTTGACCAACAGTCTTTAAGGAGTTCCCACATATTTGTTCAATGCTTTTCCTACACTCGGTGGTCCAACTCACCAAAACCATGTCAATTGGGTTGAGGATGTGTTATTGTGGAGGCCAGGTCTTCAGCTCTTCATCTCTCTATTTCTTGGTCAAATAGCCCTTACACATTATGGAGGTGTGGTGGGGGTAAATTTCCTGTTAATAATAATATTCCCATTAAGATATGGGATAGCGTATCTATGGAGAATGTTGTGGTAGCCATGCTGGTTGAGTGTGCCTTGAATTTTTTTTTTTATCACTGACACCAGCAAACCAGCCCCACACCATCACACCACCACACATTATTTGGTAAACTATTCTGCATCTCACAAAGACATGGTGCCTGGAACCAAAACTCTCGAACCAGTCCGAAAGACAGATTTCTACCGGTCTAATCTTGCTTTTTTGTGGTGGCCATTATGAGAGCCATTTTCATCATGGAGTTAGGAGACATTTTCTTCAAGTTGTCATTAAAGCAAAGGGTGGCTACTTTGAAAAATCTCCAAAATGAAATGTATTTTGATCTGTTTAACACTTTTTTGGTTACTACATTTTCATCAAAAATGTTATGTCTTCACTAAATTCTACAATGTGGAAAATAGTAAAAGATAAGAAATACTCTTTAATGAGTAGGTGGGTCCTAACTTTGGACTGGTAATGTATATTGAAATGTTTTCTAAACATATATTTTATTTAGCAAGGTTTAGGTCTCATTTAGTTTTTTGTTAAACACTAAAGGAAACTGTCAAAAATAGCAGTCCATAAAATTAAAATACAATTACAATTTAAAACAAAGTACATCTTCTAATTATACATACAGGTATTAGCAGCTAAACGTCAAATCATTATCCACCATATTTTCTATTAGGGATTTAAAATAGTTCAATATAACTGGTTGTTTTTTATTTAAAATTATTTAGTTGGACACACTATGTAGAGGGAGTAGTGCTAGAATTATATTTTCCTCTTGCTCTGCAAGGTATGGTAAGATGAGAGCAGCCAACATTTTAAATCATGATTTGTGTGGACCCCAGAAAGTGAAGCGACTACATATGGTGATAGACAATATGGACCATCATAAAAATCCTACTATCCCTTAAGGATACTGTTCTTTCCACTGCCAGCTGGCTGACATTCTGGTCAAGTTGTTTGAACTTTATCTTCCTCAGGATCCGAGTGAAACATGGGTATTTTAGTGTCACACTCCCAGTATGTGTTAATTATTAATAACTCTGGAGAAAACCGTCTTCTTACTGACCACAGTAACATTTAAGTGAATAAAGTAAATAAAGTGAATGACATTAATGTTTTTTTCATTTGATAATATGAATGTTTTAGTGATACCGTAATTGGTGGTATAAAACGTATAATATTTCTATCATTAGGGTGAAATAAGAAACATGAGCCAGCATGACACTCCATCACCCAGGATAGAATTTCATCCTCCTCACAGCCCATCTACACAGGAAAAGAGACTTATGTTTTACAATAACAGACTCAGGTCGATTGAGTGACATTTTCTGGATTTTGATTTGGTATGCGGAGGCTAGTGGGACTGGCTCAGGGACACAGTGAGATGCCACTGGAATTTGAATTAGATCTGTATGCCCTTTGGCTCTTTTTGCATGTGTTTGGCACCCCCTCCTCTCTTCCTCTTGGTTAGTACCCAACAAGGTATGACAAATTAATGTCAGAATTAAACATTTTAAAGGTGGATATGAATGTTTGTGAATGAAGTATTCAACATAGCATGGCTCCTGCACAAGAATGAGAGCTGTGAAATGTTCAACTAGGCAACATCCCTTCCCAAGGTTAACCAGGGTTAGGTATGCATTTTTGATGGTGAAGTGAAGGGTTGAGGTTAGGGTGAACAACAGATTTTATGGTTATGCATTCATTCTGACTTGTCAAGTTAACAGTTACAGTTTTAGAATGGCTTTAAGTAAAATACTGGAATGTGTCAGGATTTGAATTTGCCATCCTTGGAGTCAAAGTTAGCAGCCTAACTTCACATTGTTCCCAACCGCCTAACCGCCCATTCACTATTTGCCTATGCATACCACCAGTCTATTTAAATATAACAGCTCTCTGTATTGTCTAGAGTGGTAGTTTTTGTCATACTATAGACATTTTCCCAAGCTGGGCAAACATCTATATAGACATGGATCTGGTGCGAACTGTGTGCTGCACCTCCATTTCTCCATCCATCTTTTGCTCTCTCGTACTGAGATGATGCTGGGAGAGAGAATGTGTGCTCCGGGTCATAATTCATGATAAGAAGCTGACAAGCCACCTGATAAAAGCGTGACACAGTGTTGCAAGGTGTTGGTGCTCCTGCCCCTCCTTAACCCCCTTCCCCTGTTTCTGTCACATTCATGTCCTGTAGCCCCGCTCTCGCTCAGTTGAGAGATTACCATTGACTTGGCCTGTTGCTGAGTTTGTCCACCATCACTTAAGAGTGTTGTGGAGTCGGGGGGTGTCTCTTTTATAAATACATGTACCCTTGGCAGTGGAGTGAGAGAGGACGAGCAGCAGAGACCTGCAACCGCTATTCTTGGCTTTGTGGCATTTTTGTCGTCATATCATTAGGCTAATAGTCCCCAATGTGGGCAGGACGTCTGAGGTGGTGCCTGTCACTCAGGAGAAGTTGATCCCTGAGTGGGGTTACAAGTGCCGGCTCTGTTCTATCAACCACGAGGACGAGGGGACGGAGAGAAGCAGCCTGGGCCTGGTGCCAAGCTGGCTGGCTCCCGCACGCTTAGGAGACATTTTTAGTCTTTTGCTCTGACCGACCTCAAAGTGTCACACGTTAGCAGAGGGAGGAGACATTGTATTAGGGCCCATTTGTCTTTAGCCTCTAATACATTAATAAGAGCCTGCCTACCGTTAGACTTTCCAGACATCTTTGGAAAGAGAGGAGCGGGGGAGGGGAGGGAGAGAAAGTTCCTGTAGGTTCTCATTGCCGAAACACAGAGATGACAGGCAATGGAGTGAATTTTTCCACTAGAGGAGAGACAGTATCTATTCATGCACTGATTGTGCAGATCTCCCCAGTGCAGATCCTGTTGAAGATGCTGCTCTCTCTCTCTTCTCTGTTAGACCAGGGTTATTGTTATGATGACTCCTCAGAATTGTATTTTAGTGGAAACTGCAAGTTTCTGTAAGACGTCAGAATATATGGATGAATGCACTCTTGTAGCAGAATTTTTATTGTAATGAAAGGGTTACAGTCAAGTTAGCAATTTCTCACTGCACCTCATTATTCTGTCAGGAATACAGAGTACCATGTTGTGCTTTGGCTTGTCCACATACAGTATTTGAAACAAACTTAAAAGCATTTGCAAAACATGCACGTGTCCTGGATATTTTCAGGCTGTAAATGTTAGCTTGTTTTCTTACCATTTTTTAAAATGATTTAAAAAGATGTCATAACCTTCAAATTAGGAGCAAAGATCATCAAGAAAATGACGTGCTCCTAAGCCCAGATAAATAAATAATAATGTGTTTGTCTTATTAGGAATAGTAATAAACAGGTGGGATGGTGCCTCATGTCTTTGTGTCTTACAGGCAAACAAACATGTGGGCTCACATCGACACAGATTTATTAAGCTGACAATAGCTCATTGTGTATCAAAAATATATAAAATGAAAGTCAACAGATGGAAACGACAGCAGCTGAAAAGTTAGTTTTAGTTTTTGATGTTAAAATGGAATGCATGATTGTTTCATATCAGAAGATTAGAAGAGAAATAAACAGACAGCAGGACACCAATTCGGGGTGCAGGTTTACTTCCCCACCACCCTGCCTTTAAATACGACAGATAAGCACTTAAGCTATCAGAGCCTCTATACAATTCACCCAAAGCTTCCTGTCGCCCTCCGTATAACAAGATAAACGCTTGTTACCCTCTTGAAGGCACAAGATAAAACGCTGAGTCAGAATCAGTGTTTGCACAGCACACTTCATGTTTCGCTGTTGAGTGTGTAGCAGGAGGAGAGCAGGGATCAAACACAGACAGAGTATGCAGACAGGTCCTAGGTCCACCAGTCGCTGGGGAGATGTATAATGCATGAGAGCCTAAACGGCCTCGGAAAACAGAACCAGGCAACGTCATAATGCATTCGCCCACATTTTTTATGGGGCATTGTGTCTGTTTGTTTTCTGAGTCTCATATGCCTGTCACATCGTTCTGCCCTTTGCTTTAGATCCATCAATGTCAACATAGTGTTCCTGTGAGGGTCTCATGTCTGACGTGGGCCCTCGCTCCTCCACCCCTTTTTGCATTTTCTATCCATGATTCCTTGCATCTCATTGATCAAAACAGGCCACTGCCAACGCAGAATGACAGAAAAAACAGACAGTGCTGTTATTCACAGGTATAGCAGAGATCTAGTGATTGTTTTTTCAAATTAGTAGTGTGTATAGAAACCACAGCTCAAATTGCTTTCTCTGCCACTCTATAGGTTTATTTTCAAAAAACACAACCCTATCGATTATTACGCTTTAATATGAACCAAAACATACAAAAAAAAACTAAATGTACTGCCTGCCAATGTGCCTTTCTTTTCTGTAAAACACATTCTGTATGTGTTATTAAATCTTATTGTCCAAAATAATTCTATTTTTATATTTGATTTAGCTTTTAGTGGCAGCGTAATTTAATCATTTGTATATACTCTTTTTTACTGTACTATACATGTCTTTTTTCAAGAGGTACCTGGCTAAAATAGCTATATTTGATGTCTAAAAATACTGTATCCTACTACTGTACTGTAATCTGTCACTCGATTACCATATCACACAGATCTAAAATAACAACAAAGTAACTGAAAAATATTCAACATATGAAATGAAATCACCTTTCAGGTTTTTACTTAAAAGAGCCAAAAAGCTATGCAAGTACTCACACTGGCCTTATTAAATGAATGAAGCGGTCAGCTTGTCCGTGCAGCATAAGGGCTTTTAACAGTTGGGTTGGTGTTTAGCCCAGGCATCGTACTGGCACTGATGTGTTCTCCTCCTTTCCTTAGGGGATGACAAAGGATGAACATGGTAGCAACAGACAGCTGAGACTGCTTAATTCAGACATTACAAATTAGCTAACAGAATGATGCACATTTTGCTGAGTCCTCTTTCCCATGTGAGTTCATAGTTAATCCACACATTAACACTCTGGTCCTATTGCAAGTCAAGAAAGGTTGGTCATTTTTAGTATGCTGTCACTAAGGTCCTCACTGCTGACCTCACACATTGCTAAATATTAAGATACATTGTAGTATTGGTATTGTGGTATGCTAATATGAACATTGGAACGATGTAGGATCACAGTTGAAGTCTGTTTCTTCTGCAGAGATACATAATCCTGTAGTCAAGGGACATGTGAATCATTCTAGGTATTATAAAAAGTGAGTTTAAAACTGAGTTTATTAATGTGACCATGCTGTGCAAACACATGGTCACATTCAAACACATAAGAAAGAATATAGCACGAATGTGGAGGTTGCAAATTTAATGCTGGTTACTAGCCCAAAATAATACAGTTCTAAATGTACTGTAACAGTGCAGAGAATAATTCTAGCTTTAATGCCCAAAATGATTCATTATGTACATTCTTTAATGTATTTCTATAATTTCTCCCCATAAAAAAGAATCAGCATGGAGTAATATAGGTTATTTTATACATTTTCAGGTATATTTTTCATCCCTAAGAAAGGTAACTATGATAGTTGATAGTTCTGGCATTCCCTTAATCATTTTGGATATACTGTACTTCAAATGTATTCACATTTTGTTGAACCATCTCACTCCTTTTCCCACAGGTGTTGAGCTCAAGCTGAGGATGGCAGGAGATTCTCGAGTCCACATGGACCACGACATGGAGATAGGAGTCACACCCACAGCAGTAAGAATTCTTACAGTCAGTCATCTTTATCGCTCTGTTACCCTGTATAACACTGGGAGGTAAATGGGTGAGAGAGAGTCTGAGGCAAAGAAACATGGGGTAGTGAATTCTGGGGCATGGCAAAATAAATGCACTGCATTCAAAGTTTTTAGGAGAAAAATGTGCATACCTAACAGATATTCTTGCAAAGTCTAGCATGGCATTCAAAACCGTTACCCATTTTGCCCTTCATTTGAGATATGTACTAAGCTACAGACAAGTTTAATGAAATAAACCGACTCTGCTGACTCATGTGTAAGTAGCTCTGCCTGGGAATGTAACAGCCCAAAAATACATGAAGACCAGCGAGTTCCCCAAGCTTTTTCCTTTCAGAAGAAACTGGCCGGAACAGTGCACTGCTGTAGTGACAAATTGAATATGTCAGTGAAAACGAGATCGCTGATCAGCAAAATTTGCTGATCAGCGCTTCTTGTGTTCAACATTCCCAAGTTCACGCATGTGACCCGCTCCTCCGCTCACTCCACTGGCTTCCAGGTTTGGCTAGCATTCACTACAAGGACATGGTGCATGCCTACAAATCAGCAAGGGGAGCTTAACCTGCCTATATTCAGGTAATGCTCCAACCTTACTTCTGTGCTATTGGCTTTCCAAATCTACAGGAAGGCAACTCCCGATCTGCCCAATCAAACACTTCTCTGACCTCGCACCCCTGAATCAATGACAATTTAAAAAAACATATAAAATGCTACCTCTTCAAAGAGCACCTTGAATAACAACAGCAACCCTTTCTGTTGCCTTCAAATAATGCTTGCAATATTTATTATTGTTATTATTTGTCTTCTACCCATCATCGACTTTTTCCCATAACTAATAGAGTTCTTACTACTGAGTTTTGTGCTCCACCAAGCTTCCAAAGTCTCAACATCAACTGTTTAGAGGAGACTGTGTGAATCAGGCCTTCATGGTCGAATTGCTGCAAAGAATCCACTACGAAAGGACACCAGTAAAAATAACAGCAGAATATTTACATTAAACTGGTAAAAATCTGTCCTTTGGTCTGATTTTGTCCAATCTGTGTTTTTTGGTTTCAACCACTGTGTCTTTGTGAGAAGCAGACTGGATGAACAGATGACATAATCCTGTAGTTAAGGGACTAAATGATTATGTCATCTGAGGGATGAGCATGGAGGAAGAGCTGTGATGGTGTGGTGGATGCTTTGCTGGTGACACTTTCTGTAACTTATTTAGAATTCTAGTCACACTCAACCAGCATTCCTGCTACAACATTTTCCAGTGATAGGCCATTCCATCTGGTTTGTTCTGTGTGGGATTTTCAATTGTTTTTCAACAAGACAATGACCCAAAACATACCTCTAGGCTGTAGAATGGCTATTACAGTAGACCAAAGAGATTGATGGAGTTAGGGGGTCACAAAGGGTAGGGTTGGTTCTCACTGTATATACTGTACCAATGAGATTTGAAACAAAATTTTGCTTTTATCCGAGCTATACGAAATGATTGCACATGTTTTTAGCACTATTTAGTTACATTCTGCATTAACTCAAACAAACTTACCAATGCGTTCCAGTTCCAGAGAATAAAAAATATCCTTGGAATAAAGCTTAATAGGAATGAACAAAAAACAAACAAAATCTGGCTAGCGCATCCACCGATGCAAGATCTGTACAAAAATGTAAAGAATAATTTGGCAATGACCATATTATTATGATAATTTATACTTGTTAAGAAGAATGAGCCTGTCCACGTACCCAAGGAGTAAACTAGTTGGCCTATGTAGTCTGTTGACTATCAGGCCCCTAGCTGACAAAACCCTTTCACCCAGGTTGCACAGGTATGCTTTCACTAGATATGATAATTTCCTGTACTTGGCCATTAGCCAGATATGTTTATGTTTCATGTTTCATTACAGCCGCCAAATGAGCCAATCTGTGGTACCGATATTTTTCGTAACTTTCGTAAATGTTATTTACTTGTCGATAAATGCCATCCTTGTTGAAATGTGGACAGCTCTGAAAGAAATTAGGAGACCACAGCACCTTTTTCTTTCCTTTCCAGAAAAGTTGAAAAGCTGTTTTGAATGAGGAGCAAAAGGGTTCCAGTTAAGAGACCACTGCAAATTGAACGCTTCTATTCCTCACTCAAAACTTCCCTTTTCAACTTTTTTAGATTTTTTTTCCAGAGTTGTATTTGTGCTCACCCCCACTCAGAATAGCATGAATTACAGTTTTTCAAACATGTAATTAGATCATCCATAAGGGGGGGTCTAATTCTTGCACATAATGCACTTTAGCCATGTTTCTTTGGGTCGGCTGTTAGGAAAGGGCTCAAAGCAAACAAGACCAAAGCATTCCTCTTCATCTGAGGAACCAATGAGCACTGTCTTCCGGTTGCCTTCCTTTCCCCCTTCCCCTTCCTCACACTAATCTAGGGCTGAGTGCCTAATTTGTTTGGGCACCTTATTCTGTGAACCTCTTCTTTCCCTGCAAAACAGATTTCTCCCAGTCAAGATCATCCTTAACTGGTGTGTCAGTTAAAAATGCAGTCTTTCTCTATGGTTTTTGATGTACACTTGCCCAGCTTTAGGGTGAGGGTGGACGTCTTACTGACTTGGAGCTTGATTTAGAGCAGGCTGGTCTGGGTGCTGTGTGCTTCTGTTGTGGGTGGAGCCCGAAATGGTGCAGGCTGGTCTGGGTGCTGTGTGCTTCTGTTTTGAGTGGAGCCCGAAGTGGTGCAGGCTGGTCTAAGTGCTGTGCGCCACCGCTTGGTGCGGAGCAAGAGGAGAAGACAGGGTTCAGAACAAATCATCAAACACCATCAATGAATGTTCACTGGTGTTGCAGCCAGAGGATAGCCAATGGCAATGCCACGAATGTCATAAACGCTCATTGTCTTGCCAAGATATCTCAGCGTCCAGGTATCCCTAGCAGAGTTCACATGTTTCTTGATGACCCCATAATCAAGTGGCTGGAGATTATATGAACATTCTGGTAGGACAGGATAACCAAGCCATTTTGTTTGACATGGTCTAGACCATCAATAGACAAGTGATTATCCAAAATCAGATGTATTTTCCTTGCTAAACATTGTGTGTGTAAAAAATGCTTCAGGAACTCCAAAAGCTGTTACTTTTTCAATAAACTAGATGGGTTTGCACCTCCTTTGCATCCAGCTGGACCATAGTTAATTAAGTGCACCTGGTAGTTTATCCTGGGAAACAAAGTAGAGGGGAATGCTGTTTCTCCAGAGGTGAGAGAGACAACTTGTTTGTAACCTGTCCGAGCCACTACCTTCGCTGGTTTTCTGAATAGCAGTCAGCAGTTTTGCCAATTTCCAGGTATTTGGTTCAAATAAATGTCTTCTAGTTACCAGGTTAAAAAAATGTTGAAGCTGGTGGCTCTGGGGTACAAATGGAAAGATTTGGGTGGTGTTTCAAGAAACCTGAATTGGTTGTGTAGAGGGACTATTTAAAATTGCCTTAAATGCTTTTTTGCGTGTTTTAATCTTTTGTGGACAGATTGTGTAAAACAAGAAGTGACTTAATTTGTGCAAACAAAACAAAACTGCATTCATTCCATGGCTGGGGTATGTGGATGTTTTGTGAAAAAACATTCTGAAATGCACATTTCCATATTTCTGTAGGTAAAGCAACAAATCAATTTTCAAAGTCATTTTTAAATAAGTTGTTGTCACAAATTGCTTTTACAAACACCCAGACTAAAATGGCTATAATATGTCAGATGCCCTGATTTAGCGTTCCCATATCTGTTGCTTTTGCTGTTTAGTGAAGAATTGTATTTTTATACAACCAACATGAACTGATGGTGTCTTATTCCTCCCTTCTTTGTCTTCTGCACAGTTTTTACTTTTCAGTTTTTACTACAGCATTCTGCAGTTAATCCCAAAGTCCTATGCTGTGCTTCTTATGCTTTTGCCCTGCGGCTTCACCTGCCTCACTGCCTTTAGAATTACATCAGGAGGTGCCCTCCCCCATCTTTCCTGCAACAAAAAATCAAGTGTGACCACAGTGGTCAAGTGTGAGGCAGAACAAAGCTACCATTCTCACATGATAAGGTTTTAGTGAAGAGTGGCTTCCTGTATCTCATATAATAGATTTTTAGATATAGCTAATTCTCTATAAATCACTCAGTTGTTCAAGGCCAAGTAATCTCAGACCTCCTCTCTCAGCATCAACAGTTCATCGGGGTCCGGTCTTTGAAAGGTTGGTGAGGCAGCATTTAGTTATTATGCTGCACAAAGTTGGAACAAACTGACAGAATATCTTAGAATTACTCTAACATTAAAAGCTTTCTACAGACTTAATAATATTTTAGCCATATTAAATGTGATGTTTTAGTTGTATACTTTGTCTTTTATGCAAAATGAATTTCTAGTATGCCAGACTTTCTTTTTGGCCTTATAATGTAAAGCACATTGAATTGCCTCTGTGTCTGAAATGTGCAATACAAATTAACTTGCCTTGGATTGCCTTGCCTAGGCAAATGGTGAAGCAGTGTGCTATCGCTTATCAAAGGGAAATTACCATTGGAAAATGTTATTTTCACTAGTTAATGTGTGTTGATGTTATTGTTTGTTGGCATTATATAACAGGGTACATGTATCCATATGATGTTTGCTGTTGAGATCTGTTGGATCTACATATATGTATTGGGTACCAACACAAAGCAAACAAAACGTACATGAGAACTTAACTATGCTTGCTTGTTATTTGTCCAGCCAGGCACTACACACTGCATAAGCATGATTAATGATGGTGTTTATTATATAACTATTAGTTTAAGAAGTGTCTATTTTGTTCTTGAAAATATTATTACTAGCTTTTTTCCAACAGCCATTTTGTTATGGTGGCGTTATCTACATTTGATGTGATTGTTGGAGCTTTTGGCCTTTTATGAACAAATGAAAACAGAGGAAGTTGATTTTACGGTGTACCTCAAATTCACTTTGTGTAAGAGATAATATTTTTATCACACAAATGTATCATTACTAATATTAATATTTAGTACATTAAGAAAGTTATTGTGACCGAAACACTGACTGGTTAACATTCAAAATACTGTCCATTTTTCAGGTAAAATTTATCAAGGATTCAAGCTTCTTAGTTGAAAAAAAAATCCTTGAAATGGAACAGTTAGTATTAAGATTACTACCATCCCCGCCTTATATAGTGGCAGCACATATGCTGATTTCCATACTTTTTGGCAAATATGGAATATATTACATAAAATGTCAAATTTAAAATATCTTATAACCTACTGGCCTCCAGCTTATTGGCCTCTGTGGATTTAGTTTTATGCCATAGATAAAACCCAAATCATAATTTTCAGCAAATCATTCAGACAACCTCCCCCATCAAAATCTATGCCACTCTTATAGTAATTTCTCTTAAAAATCCTTTCAAATTTATAAATATACAGCCTGCAGAGGTAACATTGGGATGAAATATATTAATGAAGGACCAGAGTCTAACTTAATGTGTTAACAGATACCCTGATAACATAATCAGATTCTGTGTTTCTTTCTTGTTTTACAAGTACACATTTCTCAATTGCCTGAAATATTGCCCGTCTGGATTTGAGAGGGAATCTATTTTTGTCCCAGATTAGATGCAGGCAAGTTCAACAAAGTAAAGGTCACACAAAAAGGTCTTTTCCTTGAAATGTTCAGATGGCTCTTGTTAATAAGACAGGGTTTGCATCTTAGTGATAGAATCCATTTTGACTTAACATTGGCATCTGTACCTATCAGACACACTTAGAGTACCAGACACACTTTGAGTTTTAAACACTTTGAGTCTTAAAGGCAAGTTAAAGTACATGTTACATGGGGATGCATTAGCCAATTAGAAGCTGACAATGAAGATGTCCATAATGGCATGAGAGCCAGTTTGAAAAGGTAGCTAAAATACCAGGATTAACACCCTTAATCTTAAGTGCCACTGAATCTTTAGAGACAACAGAAAATCAGGACACCTGCTCAACAATGACTGAAAGATGGCACCTACAAAGTGCAGGATCCCCAATCAAGGGCATGTCTGATTTAGAAAAATGTGTCAATTACTCAATGCAGGTCATAAAGAAGTATCTGATATTAAACCATTCTGGGGAGAGAGGTAGAGGAAAACACAGGTGCCCTGTTAGCACCCTTATATTTACATGGCATTCGTTGTATACCACAGTGGCAATACCACGTTCCAATTAACTACATTTGTCTTCAATGATAAGGACACATAGTGCCAATGTGCATTTTCTCATGTCTGGCCTGCCAGTGTTCCACAGGGGGTGAGATGCAGCACTAGGGACTGGGAGGCGCAGCTGTGGAGCCAGATCGCCTGGTTGGAGACCGGCCAGCTAAGAGGAAGGAAGGCCTCGTGCCCTTGTGTTCTGTCTGTCCTCTCTCTCTCAGTCCGGGTGCACCATGTGCTTGGATAGACACACCTTGCTATTAGAGCAGCTACTGTATCAAGGCCTTTGATTTAATTTAGCCAGAGCAACATATACAGTCTTCATCCGCAAAGGTTGAAGGTCATAAAGGATCAAATAAAAGCAATTACTAGTTTAAGAAATCTATATTTGTTCAAATTAAATGACCTGAAGTGTGACAATGCTCAAATGCACAAATTGCAGGAAATGTAATATGAGGACATTACACATGAAGAGGCAGATGCTTCCCCCAACAATGTGACCTGAACAGTAAAAACCATACCCCCTGGCTATAAACTATAAGAAGAGTTTTTCCATAACAGGCTTTACACATGAACACATGCTCTACTGAAGATTATTCTGTGACCCGGAAATGTCCCACTCTGAACCTTCTTCTCAGTGAAGCTTTCCCTCTCCTCTCTCTACAGGTGAAGAAGCTTCCAAAACACTTGCGGGAAGCCCAGATCTCCACCGAGCGCACACACCTGATTGCTGACCCGGTCAAGAAGCCTCGGCAACGCTATGTCCAGAAAGATGGCAAGTGCAACGTTCATCACGGCAATGTGCAGGAGACCTACCGTTACCTCAGCGACCTGTTCACCACGCTAGTGGACCTGCGCTGGCGCCTCAGCCTTTTTATCTTCACTCTGGTCTACGTGGTTAACTGGCTATTCTTTGGCCTGTTGTGGTACATAATAGCCCTGATCCGAGGGGACTTGTGGCACAGTGACGAAGACGGCTGGACCCCCTGTGTTGAGAATCTCAACAGCTTTGTCTCTGCCTTCCTCTTCTCCATTGAGACAGAGACCACCATAGGCTATGGCTACCGGGTCATCACAGAGAAGTGTCCTGAGGGCATCATACTGCTGCTGATCCAAGCCATACTGGGTTCCATCGTCAATGCTATGATGGTGGGCTGCATGTTTGTCAAGATCTCCCAGCCTAAGAATCGAGCAGAGACGCTTATGTTCTCCCACAAGGCGGTGATCTCTGTGCGGGACAACAAGCTATGTCTGATGTTTAGGGTCGGGGACCTGCGTAACTCACACATTGTGGAGGCCTCCATCCGGGCCAAGCTGATCCGCTCACAACAGACCAAGGAGGGGGAATTCATTCCACTCAACCAGACTGATATCAACATAGGCTTTGACACAGGAGATGATCGACTCTTCCTGGTTTCTCCACTCATCATCTCCCATGAGATCAATGAGAAGAGCCCATTCTGGGAGCTGTCCCAGGCACAGATGGATAAAGAGGAGTTTGAAATAGTGGTCATCCTGGAAGGCATGGTGGAGGCTACAGGTAAGTCCCCATAGAACTGGGCCACGATCACCAGGTTTGTGGTCACCTAGGTCCAGGTATTCCGAACATTTTAGATGTATCATCCAGATTCAGTCACCCCATTTCTTCTATCTGGAGTTTTTAGAAAGGATAGGCCAGGAATATTCTAGTTCAGATATTCCACATATTTTTTCTTTGGAAAGGCCTAGACCTCGCCACCTGCTTGGCAGGTTGTTTTATTGTTTTAGCATTTCTGAAGACTCTTATCTACAGCAAATGTTGTGAACTGTCTTACTCAAGGACAGAATGACAGATATCCTATCTTGCTGGCTCTGGGTTTCCATCTAATCAAATGCTCTAAAAGATGCTCTAGCAACATAGATACTACTGTACATATAAATTGCACAGAGAAAAGGAAATTAGCTCAATAAAAAAGGGACTCTTAAAGAAAGTCATATGTCTATAGTGTACGATCAAGCAACAAAACAACAATGCCAATTTTTTCTAGTCTTTTTACTTACCCTTACAAAGGGAATCAATAATTACGTGGGGCATAATTTTTTTTTATCATACCAAACAATTTCGAATGGCACTATACAACAAATGTTGACATTTTCTAGTAAATTTTACCATTCACGTAATTTTCCACAAACACAAATAACTAAAAAAAACTGTGGGAAGGGTTTTCTTGGAAGGTTGTTAGTTAGGAAAGTGTTTCCATTAAGGGTGTTCCCATGTTGTTACATCAAGGATGCATCAGAGTGTTTGTTCCAAAATGAGTGTCGCTAACGCATGTCTGTGTTTGGGGTGAGGCGGTGATTAGGAAATCAACTGCCCCAGAGGGGTTTCTGCCTTGCTCAAGTCAAAAATGGGATGGTATTTCTACACTATGAAACAAAAATGACAAATTATGTTCAAATAATGATAATGCCCTTGTTTGTGTAAGAGCTATTAAAAAGAAGAAAAAAATACATAGAATGTTTACCTATATGGATATTATCCTACTTTTGGCCAGCTGCATGCTATCATAAAGATGATTTCATTATAATCAGTCAATGACAGTAAACCTGTTTATGGGGGTGGGCTGTAATGTTTCTTTGTGGATCAGCAGGGTTGGTCCATAGAGGAATGCTTGCTGGTCCATGGCATGAACATCAGAAAAATGCCATTGACTACACTCCAGTGCAGGGCCAAAAAAAAAGTTGGCCCATACATGCTTTCTATTTTGCTTTTTATTGCTTTTAAAAATGTTGGGCTAATTAATACCCCTTAATTAAAGGTAGGACTCTAAGAAACATGGTCTTCTGTGTCTCACTTTACAATGTTCACAAACTTTGCTGCACATTAGAAGACTCTTGACTATATCGCTACAGAAAGTGTGTTTACAACGGCGCCATTTTCGTAAAAGTATTTGACCAATAATAGTCCATCCTATTTGACTTAAAAATGTATGCAAAATGAGTGTAAATTACAACTAAGATTTTCAGTGGACAGCTACTAACTGTCATGATTAAAGTACTTGTAATAAATAAAATGCATCGAAAATTATAATGAGTGAAATAGTTTTGGTTTAAGTATAATAAACTAAAGTACAACAAGTGTTAATGATTCCACATTGCTGATTTTCAATCATATTGAGCCATACTTCATTCATCTGTGTTTATGTTTCCATTGTGTCCGTGTTATACGAACCTGTATGTCCCGTTTCAAACTCACCTATACATCTCTGTCTGAATCTGAATGCTCTATCCATCTGCTGGTTCTTTCTTCTATCTCCTCCTCCCTTACCCTCTTGGACATTAACACAGTACAGGTATTGAGGTATGATTGAGGAAGCCAGTGACCAGATTTTGTATTTTGATAAGGTGGTGAGTATTAGCAAGTGCATTTTAACTTTCCCTGAAATAACCTACCTCTAATGAGATCTGGCACAGATTTTCCTGCATCTGAATATCTTTGCTGCAGTTATTTTAGGATTTGTATTCAAAAACATTTACTTCATTTTCTGTAAAGACCTCCCTTGACGTCCATATATTTGTGTTCGATGAACGATGCTTTGAAACAAAACACATTTATTTCCAGAGCACCAGTAGTCAACATCACCTCTCAACATGCTTGAGGCCAGGATATGTCTTTATTTTGCATTAAATTGCATCGCTTTATGATTGACCAGAAGGAGCATGATCCACTGGGCCTGTGTCATCAGGTCAGTCACTGATCGTTTAATAATTCTGAGCATTTACCCACTTTTTCATGGTACTGAAGAGGTCTTACACAAGCCATCACAAGCTTTTTACACTGGAACTGAAGAAGAATGTCTAACAAGAATTTAGATGATTTCTTCTAAATGAAGAAAATGGGCTTTGAACATCCATTTACAATCCTCAGCTAAATTTGGCCACCGCTAGCAGTGTGTGAGCAAAATTATGTTTGTGGGGCAAAATAACCTTCAATTAACAAAATATCAAAAGGCTAACAACTCTAATTGCTGTTTGAAACACACCATGCCCAAATTGGGTAATGATTGTTCTCTTTTGCGGTGTCAAAAGAAAATATTTATTCAACCCCAATGCTCCAGCAATGTTTACTTTCACGCCCACTCTGCAGTACACTAAATAAGTGCAATTATATTTCAGGGGTTTGGTCCATATAAATCCAGCTTGAGCCTTTACTAATTTCTGCCAGAATTTTGGATCAACAAAAAAAATTTACTGTTACTGTTCACTCTGACAATGCACAGAAGGATATG